>PPKY03000038.1:0-139773 GCA_003706315.3 Ambrosiozyma oregonensis (nom. inval.)
TAGCCTATTGGTCTTTTTGATGAGATAAACTTGATTTGGCTAATAGGAAGTAGTAAGACTAAACGATGCCAATGTTTAATTAATAAATTGAAATCTATACCTTCATTAATAATACGCATGAACGTTAAAGGGGATTTAATAGTTGCAATAAGCTCTTCAAAGTTATTGGAATCGTCTACTGGAAAGTTAGAGTAACCATTTGTCAAATCAGAAGGAAATGTAAAACTGTTATTATCTGGTTGCCCTTGTTCTCCTTGTTCCCCTTGAGATATTGCTACTTTGAATAACTGGATAGCAATATTTTGGTAATCTTGAGCTTGGTAATTGGTTTCTGACATAGTAATAATTATAGGATATAAGTTGCTAAAGGTGTAGGGTTAGTCCAGGAAATGAAGTAAGTGAAGCAATTGAAGAAAAATAAGAGGAATGTGAAACCCCTTTTGTTTGACTTTTGATTCGTTTTTGTCGCACTAAGAAAATTTCTTAGTATATACACTATACACTATACAAAGGTATGTAGATCTATAACTTTCATCGAATTCCAGTAAACAGCGAGAAGCTTGAGATTTATTTGCGTAAAAGAAAAAGCTAAAAGAAAGCTTATTTCTGGATAATAAGAGTATTGACAGTAAGTTTTTGTTTGTATTATGCCATCATGTAGGTAAGTGAGTGCAGTTACGTAAACGACCGGTCGATCGATCATTTTAGGCAGTAAAATTTGTTATCTAACTTCACCAGCGTTCACTTACAGTAGGAAGTTCAAGTTACCTGGCTGAGCTGAATTAAAGACGTATTGAACTATATTAAAGAATAAATGTATACTCTTACCCTATTTCGAAATTACTACTTTTTCCTAAAAAATTGAAGCTAATTATTATTAGCGTTATATGTACTGTATATATGCAAAAAAATCTGACTTGTTCATGACATCATTTTTTTAAAAAAAAATAGACACCATAAAAAGTTCGTATAGAATAAGTAAATAAAAAAGTAACTGTGTTTCATAGAACTGAAATGAAAAATGCAAGATGCAAAATAATAGAATAATATGATAAATCTAGTTGGAATCATCCTCTAGTCGTCCAAGTCCTTGGCCCAACTTAACATATTGACCTTCTTGCAAATCAAATTTGAAATTGGCGGGGGCTTCGAAGCATAAAACAACAGTTGATCCAAGTTTGAATCCACCAACTTCTTCACCTTTTATTAACGGTTGACCCCCTAATGTTTGTGAAGCGTTGGAATATGTTGCTTCATAGCAAGTATTCTTTTTTGTTCTCTTTGATGTGTTCCGAGAAATAGTGGAAGCACCTGAATCTGTTGAAACTGTAGTAATATGAGTGGCTGAATACTGTTCATGCTCATAAACTTCATTAGTAGTCAAATCTTTGTCAAAGTTGACTTTGATTGAACCAACATTTGTTGCACCAACAGGAGTCATACTAAAAAAACCATATTTCCAATAACCCAACAAAGCAACTCTTTCATTGAGTACAAATAAGTTATTAAAAGTTCTCTGGAAGTATGGAGCAACAGAATATAACTCACCAACAAAATGACGACGTAATGTTGTAACCCAATTAGTTGGAGAATGAAATTTGTGGTAATCTCCAGGAGCCAAGTAAATGACTGTGAAGTAAAGATTATTAACGCTAGATGATTGGAAAGATTCTTGGTGTGTAATTAAAGACTGCTTTAGCTTCATAACTTGAGACAAAGAAGGATGAATTAATGTTTTATCACCTTCACCATAGTATTTGACTAATGTATTTCCTGGAAAGTTCATGTTTTGTAAGAATTCCTCTTCATTGATTCTTTCATTATCGTTAAATTGAGTTTGATAGACTGGAGCGGCTAGCTTTTTAGAGTCTATCTTTCCTAATAATGCGTCCACTTTATAAGTCATTCCTTTAACTTGTTCAATTTGGCCGTTTTCAACAATCCCAAATTTCAAAACCCTTCCATCACAAGGAGAATTCAAAATGGCGGTATGATCAATGGGTCTTACACCCGCCTTTAGTGATCTGTAAAAAAACTCACCAAGGTTTTTATAATGAGTTAAATCAGGGTCATCCATTTCCTCTAAATTAGCACCAAATAGTTTGGCATAGAGTCTGTAACTAGGGCCACGTAACCAAATTGGTAATTCAATATTGTTTACTTGACCCCATAATCTCGATATAGCATTCAATGGTAAACGTTGATACATATACAACCCTAAAGACGTTGGTCTAACAACTTCCTCATCATCATTGATTTCTTCAATTTGAGTGGATTGATATCTTGAATAAACACCAAAAAAAATAATAGAAATAGAAGTTAAAGTTAGCCAGTTACGTAGTCTTCTTCTTTTAGAGATACGTTGTTCTCCATTAGCTGAACTTGGGTTTTGTGAGGTTGTGGAGTATCTTCTTCGGCCAAATAATTTCTTTGAATTGGCAATAAAATTTCCATTTTTATATTTCTTTATAGGAGCTAAAGTACCAGTTGAGAAACGTTTTCTAATAGTTCCAACTATTGAGATTCCAGTCACATTATAATATAAAGTATTTCTCTTGGGTCTTGGTATTTTAGGGAATCTGTAATAGTAAGAAGTGAATAAGTATCGTTTCTGTTGACGTTGCTGTTGTTTCTGTTGATTTACTTTCTGGGCTTTTTGACGATTAATAGAAGCTCTCGTTAGAGGCTTTGATAGTGAAGTAGAATACGCAGAACTACCGGTAGCTCTGATCATAGTGGTTGCGGTTGTAGCGGTTGGTCGTGTAAAGAGAGAAGGCAGAACAAAAATAGAAAAAGGCTTGTGAGTCATGTTTTGAAAAAAAGAATGGATGAACTCCTGCAATAGTTTTTATTAATGAAATGAAAAAGTCTAAAAGTCACAAGATACTCTTTCAATAGGTAAATAAAGAAGGTTTGAACACATGGAGAAAACACAAACAACTCAACATTTTTCACCTTGTGGTGCACGGGTTCAAATAGCTTTAGGACTCGTGATACCTAATACGGTCTTGGGCGATCGACGTATACCGACGCGCGTCTCTTTCTTTCACAATTCAAAGTGGCAAACACAAATACAAAGATTGAATATTGAACTTTTAATGTTATCTTTTACTATTCATATTCATAAATCATCAATCATTAATCATTAATTTTCAATCACTTTAGCGTATTAAAATGTCTTTATCTAACAAATATTCAAATGCTACTGTGTCAGTGGCTCCACTTGTTCTTCTTTCTGCTGTGGACCACTATGAAAGAGTTTTGAAGACTGGCGCCACCTCTTTCAATCCATCTTCTAACAAAAGAGTTTTGGGTGCTATTTTAGGTGATAGCACAAATAAAAACTTTATTAAAGTCACTAATTCTTTTGCAATTCCATTTGAAGAAGATGAAAAAAATTCCAACATTTGGTTTTTAGATCATAATTATATTGAATCAATGATGGAAATGTTTAAAAAAATCAATGCTAAAGAAAAATTAATCGGATGGTACCATAGTGGCCCAAAGCTAAAGCAATCTGATTTGAAAATCAATGAAATATTCAAAGCATTTACACCAAACCCTTTATTATTGATAGTCGACATTAACTCAACTGATAAAATTGACATACCAACTGATTGTTATTTAGCAGTGGATGAAATTAAAGAGGATGGTTCTTCAAGTGAAAGAACCTTTATTCATCTACCTTCTATTATACAAGCTGAAGAAGCTGAAGAAATTGGTGTCGAACATTTATTAAGAGATATCAGAGATCAAGCTTCTGGAACTTTAGCTGTTAAATTAACTAACAATTTCAAGTCGTTAACGTCCCTAAGTGAAAGATTAATAACCATTGTCAATTATTTGAATAAAATAATCAATGGTCAGTTACCAATTAACAACATAATTTTAGGTAAATTACAAGATATCTTTAATTTATTGCCAAATATTACAAATGCTTTAGATTCCCCTCTGTTAGGTTCTTTACAGTCTGAAACAGAAAAATCAGAACTAAGACAATTATCGAGTGCTTTCAATGTGAAGACTAATGACGAAATGATGATCCTGTATGTTTCAAGTTTGGTTAGATCAATCATTGCATTCCATGATTTAATAGAAAATAAGATTGAAAATAAAAAAGTTAACGAAGCTGTTGAAAGTACTAAAAAACTTGAAATTGATTCTAGTGATGTCATAAATGAAAGTGATAAATAGATATGTTTTTATTGTATAGATTAATGAAAAGTAGCTGAAACTAGTCAACTTGTTCTAACTTGTTAGTACATAACTCACCAAAAATATATAATTTTGAGTCTAAAAGTCGATGGACGCACCACATTACCCGGCCAGGGTTTGTTCTCAGATCTTTCCTTCACGTACAGAATCTACGGAAGTTAACTGAGCAGACTTTTTTAGAAACATATGTTCTGTTAAAGCAAACAGAACCTATTAATTTCTAAAAAAGTGGGACTATGTGGAAGTCATCCATAAATACAGTGTCGTCGCCGTTCTTTTTTACAACAAATATCAAAGCATCCATACAGCAGTTACAGAACTCAAAAAGATATTTGTATTATTATTCAAATAGATATTTAAATAAATCTTCAACTGATTTTGCGCCAAAGTCAGACAAATCATTACAATTTACTCCAAATTATAGAATACTTCCTAATCATTCAAGACATATAAGCTCAAGCACTACTGTTGCTCCATGTTCTGAAGAGCCATCAGTGATAGAACAAGTTGCTAGTAAAACACTTGCATGTCATCCATCGTCTCCTGAGCAATCAAAAACTAATCATATCCCATTTGAAGTCAAAACTAAAGAGTCATCCAACAAAACAGATTTATCGGTAATTCAAAAATTATTACAAGGTGAAAAATTAAAATTTAAACAAATTTATGACCCATATATGGCTCTAACTAAACCTCATTTGACTTTCCTTATCATGTTGTCTTCAATTTGCTCTTATGCTTTGGCACCAAATGTATTAAATATTCAAACATTTTTAAATTTGACTGTTGGTATTTTATTAACTTCTGGATCTGCTAATGCCATCAATATGGGGAGAGAACCTCATTTAGACTCAAAAATGGTTAGAACATCTGCAAGACCTATTGTTAGAGGATTGGTTACTTCAAATGAAGCATATACTTTTGCTTTTGCTACTGGTTCATTAGGTTGTGCAATTCTTTATTACGGGGTTAATCCAACTGTCGCTATTTTAGGTGCTACTAATATTGTTTTATACTCATGGATTTATACTTCCCTCAAAAGAAAATCCATTCTAAATACTTGGGTTGGTGCTATTGTTGGAGCAATTCCGCCATTAATGGGTTGGGCTGCATGTTCTTCACTTTCGGATCCAGGTGCTTGGTGTTTAGCTGCACTGTTGTATGCATGGCAATTTCCTCATTTCAATTCTTTAAGTCATAATATCAAATCTGAATATCAACGTGCAGGTTATGTTATGACAGCTTTCATAAACCCTAAATTGAACGCAAGGGTTGCATTAAGATATTCACTTTTAATGTTTCCAATATGTATTGGATTAAGTTATTGGGGTGTTTGTGATAATTACTTTGCCTTTGACTCTTCAATTTTAAATGGTTGGATGGCATATATGTCATTTAGATTTTGGTTACAACAAAAGCATAACTATTCTAAGAAAGTTTTGGCTAATGGTGGTCCAACTTCTTCTGAAATTACAACTGCAAATGTCTATGCTAAGAAACTATTCTGGTGTTCAATCTGGCAATTGCCTGTGGTTCTGGTCTTAGCTATGCTACATAAAACTGGGCAATGGGATGGATTATATTACCATTTCTTTGGTACTGATAATGATACATCTAATTTTCAGAAATTAGATGTTTAGATCGAACTCTAATGACATCTTTTATTTATTTGTTTTCTTAATCTACTTATCATCAATTTATTCGGTTTGATATGGTTGGGTTTAAGAAGCATTATACATATGCAAATAACACTCTGTTTATCTGTTTACGGCTTGTAAATATAGGATCTTTGCTCCTTGTAAATTAAACAACCAGCCTCTGGAAATAATGAGCGGCAGTAATCGCCTTCCTTAAATCCTTCTTTTTGCTTGTATATATAAATTTGTATGGTGTTGGGTGATTATTGTTCTTTGATTTCCCTATTAAACTTTTTTTATAGTCAGATTTTTAGGTTTATAATTTCAAACAGTCCAGGTATACTTGATTCATTTTGCTGACCTTTAATTTTACTGAAAACTCTGAACGAACAGAAAAATCAGTCAACAGTCAATTAACTAAATAAAAGCTTATTTAAATGCTTGAATTAACTTTCTTTAGTAGAATAGAATATATGATCAACCATAAAGCGTTTTCTTTTTGACTTGTCTGTATTAAAAAAGGGATAAAGCTTCATTCAACTTGAATTAAAATCTTTGGGTTACTAACCATTACTATCGGGACAAAAGTTCCACTCAATTTAGTATTTTCCCCCAAATTAACAAGCTTTTAATTGGAAGTTCAAATGGATAAACAGATAATTAGACATCAATGGACAGATCTGGGAACTAAATCTATTCAGATAAATTGAAAATAAAGAGTGTTATTATAAATTCTTGGCTGTGCTGAGATTCGAGTTCAGCTCAAATCAGATCAAATCAGATCAAATCACAATAACTTCACACATTCAAAAAAAGTTAAGTATTCTTCCCTCTTCAATTTACCAATTAAACAAGTGAATTCATTAAACAAGAATGTTCATGCCAGAGCTGACACCAGTGGATGGCCACTTACCCTGGAAGACAGAGTCCAGACCTAAAAGACTTGACCAGATGGCAACGCAACAACAAAGAAAGAATAACACTATATCAGAATATGAGTTGCCACATCCAGTCACTAATCATATACTTCCTTTATCAAATTATATTCCTGGAAGTCACAATCCATTGCCATATGCCTCGATTTTGAAAAATCATTCTCAAATTGGTGAAATATTATACTCAGGAAACCTCAATGTCCCCACTTCAATCTTAGACCGAGTTAATTTAAAGCTGACCAGTGAAAGGCAATACATCAGAAACCAAGGTAATCTAGGAATGAATTACATTAAACCAGTTGGGATTGACAAAACGATGATTCAAATCATTGAAGAACAAGAGATTGGCGATCAAGAAGAGCTGATGGGTGAAGATGGATTAATAGTAGACGAAGATGACAATGAAGAACTGGAGGAAGGTGCGTTTGAAGGTGAACGAGAGATTTTAGCAGTAGAAGACGGAACTGTTTCTGTAACAAATGGTACTTCTCAAATAATAGCAACAACGTATGCTCATAATCCGCAACAGGAATTAGAATCGGGAAGAGAACTACAACATCAACAACAACGAGCGCTAGAATCACCAATACTACAACAACAATCTTTCACAGAACATGACGAGGCAGATTTAGATGATCAATTATCAGATGGAGATGATTTTGGTGTCAACTATGAATCGCTTTATGATGATTATGAAGATGATCAAACTAATGAAGGTACAGGAGTTTTACATTACGGGGGTGGATTCAATGGGAACATACTCCCTACCGACAATAATGATGGTGAGATGGATGATGGATTCATGGCTTCAGAGGAATATCAGGAAGACCATACTATAAATTTGGCCCCAGCTAAACGATTTCAATGGCCTGCTGCTATACTAGGCCAACTCAGTCAAATTGGCGAAGGTGACGATGATGATTCAGATATCGATGGTGATCTAGCTCATCAACTTGGTACAGGGATGTCAGCTACTACAGGAACAACAAGATCTAATTTCAGTAGCAATTCTGTTAGTAATCCACAAATTACAGCTGACACGTCTCCAGATACTAGCAGATTGGAAACAATCAGGGAGGTTCGTCCTTATCGTTCAATAGATGATCATTCCCATAGTCGTGATATAAGTGGGGGTGATTACGATATGACTATTTAGTTTAACACTAAATATTAGATTTTGTATAGAAAATAATAAATAAATATACTTAATTAACTAAATTTTTTTTGATTAACATTTTATCAGTCTTGACTGCTTGTAAATGGATGGCTGGTATCATCCATTTACCACAAGAACACCTTGAACCTTTCCAAGAATAGCCTCCAACTTTTGCAGTACATTTTGGGCAATTGAATTTCCCTTCTAGTTCACCCTTTGTTAATTCGGGTTTCATCCAATTTAATGGCTCTAAGAAATAATGTGTACATGAATTTGCAGCCTTTTCTCTTGAAACAACTCTTCTAGATTTGAATGCAGTTTTAGTGAAGTACAGCTCTTTATTAAACTCACCTTCATCATCATTACCATCAGCTGGTTGATCATGCGGAACAAATAAGGTAGAGTTAGCCAATGTTTGACGACACTTTTTACATCTTAATTCATGTATATCATCACTAGAAGTAACTCCATTTTCAAATTGATCAATGCTTATATCTTGATACATGCTATCATCATTAACTAAATTCGTTATATCAACATTTTTGATGTTTTCATTAGAAAATTTCATGGACATCAAAAACTCTTTGAAAATACCATACTTGGTCAAAACATTCATATTATCTTCACAATTTAAATTTTTATACAATTTTAATTGAATTTCAAATGATTTATTGGGTTGAACATCAGATTTTGATCTTGAAATTGCATATTTGGCAACGCTAAAATCCATTTGATAATACTTCATTAGAAAGGCAATTATAAAAGTTGATGATCTAGACTGTCCTGCATTACAATGAACTAAAATTTTGTTTTCATGCTTTAATTTCTTTATATTTATTTTTTCAGATAATATATCATCATTAGTGAATGTCTTCCCAAATAGACAATCAGAAATGAAATCATTTGACTGTTTCAAATATGGAAATATCACTTCTTCTGTTGTATCATTTATCGGTATTTGATGAGTAATATAATTTTCATTGTAGTGAATCGGTATTGGTTCTCTTTGAATCGATAATATATGAGTAATTCCATAAAGTTCTTTCAAGTTTGTAGGTGGCGTTGTAATTAATGGCTTAATAGAAGAAATAAATATTCCTCCAATCACTCTACATACTTTTGTGTTACTTTCTGTCATATTTAGAAAGGTCACTTATTTTGTGTAGTGTTTTACAGACCTAAATTAAAACAATACATTACAAGATCATTCATTTACCTAAGAAAATGTTTTAAAAAAAAAATCAAGAAAAAAAAATCAGTCCGAGTTCGAGAAATTAGGAAAACCGAATGTTGTCCGGAAATCAAAACCAATATAATTCAACTTTTCAGTCAAAACTACTAGTACTTACCAGGAACACCAGACCTCATCTGACCATTGCTATAACTTCCTCTTGATGGCCTATGCTGTCTAGGCTGCTGTTGAGAAGGTGCAGAATAATAAAGCTGAGGTGGCATACCCATTGGATTTGGGGAGCCAGCAGAAGCTCCTGGAGGAGGAGGAGGAGGAGGAGCATACATAACAAACGGACCAGCCTGTTGATATGGAGGCATAGCAAACATTGGAGGAGGACCACCAGCCATACCAGCTTGCATTGCTTGAACTTGAGCCTGAGCCTGGGCTTGAGCCTGAGCCTGAGCTTGTGCCTGAGCCTGAGCCTGAGCCTGAGCCTGAGCTTGTGCTTGAGCCTGAGCTTGTGCTGCTTGAGCTTGAGCCTGTGCAAAAGCCATTGCATGTTGTTGTTGTGGATGCATTTGAGAGTGATGATGACCTGGATCCATCATTGGTGTACCAGGAATCATATTAATTGGTTGAACAGGAGGAATCATGAATGGCTGATTAGGTTGCACATATAATTTTCTTTGTGGAGGAGGCTGAACGTATTCTTGGTGAACAGGGAATTCCTTTTTATAAGATTCATCACCGGATGATTGCCAGGTTGGTTGTGAAGCAAAAGGTTTTTCTAGATTAACTGAAACAATGTCATCTTTATCAATGTTATTCTTAAATGCATACTCAAATTTAGCAGAGAATAGTATATTGAAACAAGAAGAAACTGATTTTTTGACTTCTTCTGAAGATTTTTCAGATGAGTCCTTTGGAATTCTGGATGATCCAAAAAAATATAAAGGAGTCTTCTTGTGACGTGAAGGTGTTGATGCATTTGAAGTAGTAGTTTGAGTGGCTGATGAAGGTGATGCAATTGAAGAAGAAGAAGATTGTATTATAGCGCTTTGAGGAGGCAATGGAGAATTTCTATTTGAGAAACTTGGTTGGAAAGATGCTGCATTTGGATTCATTTTAAAAACAGTAGAGTTTTTAACATCAAGCATCTTCTTCGGAACAATTGGAGAAGGCTTGTTTGAAACAACAGGTGATTTTGATTTATTAAGAGTTGAAACTGGAGCCGGATTAATGGCAGAAGTTATAACTGGAGCAGTTGAATCTTTTGTTTCAGATTCAGGGTTCTTTGATTCATCTATATCTTTACCCAGAATATGTAGAACATCTTCAGAAATCTTCATCTTAGATGGAACTTTGAAAGTATGAGAAAATTCTTTTAGAGATTCAATCTCATGGTGCATGTTTTTACGTTGTTGGTTTTCAATGTTATTAGAAGAAACAGGGGGTTTGGGAGGAATTGAAACATTAAGAGTTGGTGAAGTATCTGGCTTTTTGGGAACAGTGATTGGGGTAGCTGGAGTTGCAGATGGTTTAGGCGGAATAGTGGAAGGATGTTTGTCCTTGATGGAAACAGCAGAGGAAGATAAAACAGCAGGGTCACCATGAAAATTTGCAGCTCTCTGTCTTGGTGGAACATAAGTTCCAGGAGTTACTGGCTTTAATTCAACTTTCTCAGTGTTGGTATTACCTTTCAGCATGCCCATTAGTTTGACATTACCTTCATTTGTCTTTTCTCTGATTACACCTGAATATTTATCTTCTTCATCAATACCAGAGTCGTCAACAGCCACACCTCTTTCTTCAGCAACATGAATATTACCATTATAATCAGCACCCTCAATTTCTTTGGCAATTCTATCAGCTTCTTTAGCTCTTCTTTCAAAATCAGGAGAATCTTTCTTAAGAGTAGTAGTATATAGAGTTTCATCAAATGTTGATTTGATACCAAACTTTCTTTCGTTAACTTCAAATTGATCCCAATTATCGTTCTTACCATTTTTAGAAGGTGTGTCTTCCAAGCCACCAAAAACGGAATCATCATCATCGGCAACCCATTTTTGTAATTCACGTTCCCTGAAGTTTTTAGAAGATGAAATATCAGTATCAGTTTTGAATTTTGAAGAATTCGAATTATAACTATTGGAAGATAATTGACTGGAACTAGATTTTTTTTCTTCTGAACCTGATAGATCAATTTCATCAAATTCTAACATCATAATATCCTTATCATAAATGATTAAGTTTTCTTTTAAAGGTTGATTATAATCACCTTTAATGATTTTAGGGTATTTCAAAATAACAGAAAATCCACTACCTGTAAAATCTGATGTTGTAAATAATAAACCTGAAATAATGGCACCAGTTTCAAGAGTAACGTGAGTTAATGAGCCAATTGAATTTGCCAAACCAAATAATAATCTATCATTCATATGTTTAATACCTATTTCGAATTCATGTGGACTTAAAATATTATCCGAGCTATTAGTCGAATTATTGGAATTATAATTCAATGAAACATCAGAAGGATTAAAACGTCTAACATTTGAATAACGATGGTTATTATTATTATTGACATTAATATTTGTATTGAAACGGGAAGGAGGGCCGTTGTTTGAAGCTCTTGAAGAAGCCATGATATGAAGATATTCAGTAGAGTTTGACTATGACAACTGAAGAAAACCTCAAAGAAACAAAATCAAAGGTAATTTTAAATTCGAATGTGCTTCTCAAATAAAATTAATAATAGGAGGTTAATCTATTATTATATTGACATCATTTGTTTTTCTGTTTCTTTTTTTGTTTCGTTTTTTTGATTTTTAAATTTTGGGGAACTCACCCAGTTCTTTCTGAACAAGTGCAAGGATGTTTCAAAGATGTCGAGAGTTCTCGACACTCTTCGACACGAAAATGTGTCTACATGTCGAGCGGCGCGGCGTCCCAAACACACCAGTGCTGCGTAACCCTAGTTCAAGCGGCCAATCACAGCTTCTCGGTCTCTCTCAAAAAATGAGCTTCAAAAATGGTACAACCTTTAGCATAACATCAAGTTTTGCTAACTTATTACAGCCAACATACAAATCACTATACATTCAATCAATTACACAAAATGAGAGCAACTACCCCTAGATTATCTTCATCAGTATGTATAGTTTTTGGAAAATATTAATTTATAATTATATTTTTGTATTCTGATTCCATTTTACTTATACTAACATTAATATTTTTGATTTCTACAATTATTAAGGCTGGTTCCTTCATCAAAGCTATTCCAGTTGAATTATACCCATTATTTGCTGCCTGTGGTGTTGCATGTTGTTCTGCTATTTTTTTCACTACAAAGAAATTAAAAACTGATCAAACTTTAAAGTTAGGTAGAAAGGCCCCTGTTCATGAAGAAAAATTGATCGAAGCTATTGCTAAAAGCGAAGAATAAGCCTCCACTATTTTTCCCTGTATAACACATCTAATCAGCTTCATTTAATTTATTTATAAAAAATATATACTCAAACTATTATTTTATTATTATTACAAACAAAACTTTTCATTTCATATATACATATTGTGTTTTCTTTTAGGTTTACTCAATATAAGCATTTAGGTTATTCGTTTAATTGAAAAATATATATATTATCTAAATTTTTATTTACAAGTCATAAATTGAGTAATAAGTCTAGCTTTGCAATAAGCAGAAAAGTTTAGTTTAGTCTTCTTTTAAATTTGTATACACTTGAGTAACATCATCAACATCTTCTAAAGATCCAATAAACTTTTCATAAGATTCTTTAGTATCCTCATTAGTAATCTCAACCATCATATCTTCAGACGGATGATATCCAATTTGCATTTCTTTGATTTCATATTTATCTTTAAGTCCATTGACAACTCTACCAAATTCTACAGGATCTGTAATAATTTCAATAAAATTATCATCATTTTCTTCTAATCCTTCCACTTCAACAATATCTTCACAACCTAATTCTAATAACTCTTCAAATTCATCATCAAATTTACGATCTTTCAAATCAACTAAAATCATTCCTTTTTTTTCAAACATATATAAAGTTGGAGTCATATTTAATTGAAACTTATTGAAGCATGGTCTAAGCATACCAATAGTTCTATTTTTGTTGTCAGTAATAGCTTCAATAACAACTGCAACACCACCAGGAGCTAATCCTTCATAAACAACATTTTCCATTTTAGCTTCATTTTTTAATTCACCTGAACCTCTTTTAATTGCAGTTTCAATAATTTTTTTTGGTATTGATAATTCTTTGGCTTTAACAATTGCATATGCCAACTGAAGATTTTTTGATACATCAGGACCTCCTTGCTTTGCTAAAACTGTTATTTTAGAAGCCATTTTATGTGATTGTGAAGCTTTAGCTTTATCATTTTTCTCTTTTTTATGTTTAATGTTGTCCCATTTTGAATGTCCGGATAATGTGGTTGCAGATGTTGAGATATAACGCAACCCAGTTTTCAGTAACTGTCTTTGGGGAATAAGCATAATTGAATACTAAGTACAAAGTGAATACCAAAATACAAATAGATTTATGATTATTTGATTATTTGATTATTTGATCAATTCTTTATTTCATTTATTATTAGTAAAAAGTCTCTCTTATTCTGCCACTACCAAACGCGTGACGATAGCGAGGAATCCATTTACGTTTGCAGCAGCCATCTATAATAACTGAGAAAGAGTTTGTATTTGTTGCAAGTATACTCTCTTTGGAACTTTGGCTTTAGTTTAACAACCAATTAACAGGATAACATGTCAGCTGAAGGTAATAAGAATAGAACTTTGTTTGCTGTGATGGGCGATGAAGATACAATTACAGGTATGCTTCTAGCAGGTATTGGACAGATATCAAATGAACCAAACAAAGGAAAGAATTTTATTGTTGTTAATGATTCAACATCTGAACAAGAGTTAGAAAAAGCATTCACCTTATTCACTGAAACAAGAGATGATATTGGGATTTTATTGATTAATCAACATGTCGCCGATAAGATTAGAATCTTGATTGATACTTACACCAACCCATTTCCAGCTATCTTGGAAATTCCTTCAAAAGATCATCCTTATGACCCAGAAAAGGATTCTGTGCTAAGAAGAGTTAGAAGACTGTTTGGTGAGTAAACAAGTTTTAGTTAAACAATTGACAATTATGTTTGATTAATAGCACTTTCATTTATAATTTAAAGCTACGTTTTTTATACTACTTTTTTCCGTGAATAAATAAACAAAAGACAAAGCTAGAACGCTTGCAAAATATTGATTACAAAAATTATAAAAATTAAACACATAGGAAAACTCAAAGAACTAAAACAAATTATCAATCTAGAAATGATGCGATCATTTCTTACCTCTCTTTTTATTTTTCTTCTTCTTGATACTACTCGATTTTGAATTATTTGGGTTTGAATTTGTGGAGAATTTTGTAGTGGAGTCAGGGTCAGAATCCAACCATCCAACTGCAATGGAATCAGATTCTTTGGGAGGTTCTGTGCTTTCAACAATAGTTTTCTCTATATTTTCTTTAATATCTTCTTCAATTGGAGAATTCAAGTCAACTTCATCCAGTGTATGTTTATCAGAGTCAAGAACCTTTTCCTGTAGAACTTCTTCAATATCGGATGTCTTAGGTATGTTGTCACTAATTATAGTCTCTTCCTGAACTTGGGGTGTCGTATTTTGTGTCGAAGCTCGCTTCTCCACAGTTTGAGGGGTTTCAATAGGCTCAATATTTTCAATTGATTCAGGCTCAGAAAATTCAATAGACTCAGTGGACTCCATAGGTTCAATCTGCTGAGTAGGTTCAGTCTGCTGAGTAAGTTCAGTAGATTCAGCAGATTCAGTAGGATGAACATTAGTTTCAGGGGGCTCAATATTTTCAGTAGGCTCACTAGGCTCAGTGGATGTAACAGATTTTGCTTCACTTTCTGATTTTTTACCTGACTGTGTATCAGGGAAATCATGAGTTTGATCAATAGTTGGTGATGCTGTAGTAACATTTATTTCAGGCACCTGATTTCTATTATTGTTTTCACTAGGTTCTTGGTCAGCTTGTTCTGGAAAAGCTTCTTTAATTGACAAAGTTTGATCAATCGCTGGATTTGTTTCGTCAGTTGGTTCATTGAGAGGCATAGAAGGCTCAGTTGTTGATTCATCTTTCTTTGTAATCTTATGGCTTTTCCAAAAATCTTTTTGTTTCCAAATTTGAGGTTCTGCATCTAAGTAAAATTTGTTAACTCCAACTATTCTTCTTTCTAATTCACATGCTTTAATCCATTCAGGTCTGATAATTGGAATATTCAAATTCTTAGCCTTCTCATATTCAATTCCTGTTTTCTTTGTACAAATAAATTGAGTAGTGTCTATTTGAACCGTTTTAGTTAAATCTTTTGGTCCTATGCTTTTAACAGCATCTTCGATATCTTCTAAAGTGAACTTTTCCTCCGAATAATCAATATCACCTAGACAAAGAGTAATACCGGATAAATCAGTCATCTTGTGAGTTCTAAATTTCAAAGTATTGGATTGATAAATACCAGCCGAAGTATCCATTTTTAAGTAAAAATCATATTCAGTATCCACAGGTAAACCACTCAATTTGATATTTTTCTTTGAGGATGGGGTTTTTATCTGTCCTAACTTTTCTCCTTTTTTAAAAATAGTTAACGATCTTAAATTGGCTGTACCTAAATCCAATGGATCCCATTCTAGTACACAAGATGTCTGAGTAACATTTAAAAGTTTCAAAACTGGTGACTTGGGCTCATTTTTACCAAAAGTATCAAAAATCTCTTCTTGAAGTTTTTCAAATTTTGAGTCTTCTACTTCTTCTTGTTTTAAATCTCTATCGCAAGTAATTTTAACAATTGAACCTGTACTGATTCCATCAGGTAATAAAATGGTTGGGAATTCAATTAAATGATGGTCCTTGGTTAGTAATAATGCCAATGAAGCATCTAACTTACCAACTGTCAATGAAACTTCAACCATTGCGTTTTTCTTATTGCTAGTTGTCGTTTTGGAAATGTGATGGTGTTTAGTTTTGAAAGAACTTGTTGTTTTTCTGGTTTTTTGGTTTTTGGTTTGTTGTTCTTTTCAAAATTACGTGCGAGCTGTTTTTTTGTTATTGCGCAAAATCGAAAACGAAAATCGAAAACGAAAATCGAAAACGAAAATCGAAAACGAAAATCGAAAACGAAAACAAAAACAAATCTTTATATTTTTTCATATTTCAATTCCAACACCTTTCAATTCACCTAATAATAATTATGAAAACATCAGATTTACAGGTAGTCAAGTCTTTGAGCTTGAAAGATGATGATGTTTCCATCGATGTGGACTCCAAGTTTTCTAATGTGCTAAAAAACTTTAGACTTAATTTTGGTGATCTTACAATTAATGATATTGTTTCTGAATATAAAACAACGGTTTCAAAGCATTTACTAGACTCTTATGTTGACTCAGGAGCAGAACTTCAAACAGTTGAAAATTGGATACTAGAGGCTAAACTTTGGGCCTTGGTTGAAGTGCTTTTAGATACAAAATTTGTGAAACAACAACAACAACCACAACAAGAAGAACTCACGTCGATTATTGATGATTCTGTTTGTTCCTACGTCTCCAATGCTACTTTGAAAGATAAAATTATGAGCCAGGATGATGAACTTACAGAAATCCTAAATATCATGGAATGGCTTTCCAACACTTTTGTATTTGATGTTGTTAACGTCGAAGATACTGTTGAGTTCAAAGATTTACAAACCTCAAAATGGTTACACACCAAAATTGATATTCAATCAGGATCTAAATATTTCTCCAATTTAGTACAAGAGATAGATATGGATGCACCTCTAAGATCTTTTAAAAATAATAAAATAAACGAAAAGGACAATTTAAAAGATGAATTATTTTTTAGAAAGGCATTTCATTTATTATTATCGAATAGCAATGATGATTTAATAAAATTATGTGAGACTACCAATAACTGGAATTTTGCAATGGCATTATCTGGTTTGTATGATTATCTTGATCCAGCTATTGAATTGGATGACTTTAACACTAAACCAGCAGGCATTAAACATAGAGTGCTACTAGGAAGAACTTTATATCAATTGTCTCAATCATTACCTGGTGGATTTGAAAAAGGTTGTTATGGATACCTTGCCGGTGATTTTCCTTCTACTGAATCTTTAACTTCTTCATGGGAGAAAAAATTATTGCTTTACTTAAATAATTTATTCAAAAGCAAATTAGAAAAGAAGTTAATACAATGTTACAAAGAATTGAAAGATACAGAAGAACTATCTTTATTTCAATCCTTATCTTCTCCAGCTCAAGTTGTTGATTCAGTTGGAGATGCCCTAAATTTATTAGCTGTTAATTCAAATGATAGAATCAGAAAACAAAGTGAACACCCAATTAGAGTTCTCATGGGTTCAGTAATTTCTGACAATGTTCAAGAGTTGATGCAAAGTGCTCTTAAATTACTAAATCAGTTATTTTCTTTGGATAAAAATGATGCAGCATCAAATATGAATATTGATGGTCCCGCACAACAACCTTTTCTCTTAAGAATACTAGTCCATTTTGCTATACTAGTTCAATTAATATACGGAGAGGAGTTCATATCGAATGACGAATATACTCAATTAATAAAATCCTACATAATCCGTTTGGCTGAATTTAAGCAATATAGTTTAATTCCAATTTATATTTCATTTATTCCCAATGATAGAAGCTTGGTTGATACATATTCTTATTTCTTAACAAATTATAGTTATACACAAGCAGAAAGAATTGAACAAATTAGATTAATGAGAGAGCTCAGTTTACCAATGGAATCCATTTTGAAAGAAACTGTTTCTTCGGTTTTTGATTCAACTGAATCACATTACCCTGTTAATGGTGAAGTTATTTTGGAGCAACATGTATCGGAAATTGATCAAAAGCTATATTCATCTATTTATTGGTATTATGATTCTAATATGACTGAAGAGGCTTTAAAGGCTATACAAACCCTAGTCAGAAGATTCTTGTTGTGTGGAAAACTTGATTCGACTATTGAATTCTTCAAATCAATCAGTCTCCCAAGTTTAATTCAAGAACAGCAAAGAAAGAGAACTATTATGAACTCTGGTGACTTTGATATGTTAGTTGATGAAGATGCATTCTCATTATACAAAATTCAAGAACTAGTTCAATATAAAAATTTGATTGATACTTTTCAACAAATCAAGGACTTTAGTGAGATAACAACTCCAAAACTTAACGATGTCACCAACCTCTCAGTAAATGCAAATAAATTATTGAGATCCTGGTTTTTCAGTTTACTTTCCGACGATAAACCTACTCATGAAGATAAAGACACTTATATTGAGCTAAGAAGAACATACATCCCAAGTATTTTCAACACAATCTTTGATATACTAATTGCCTCAAGATATTTAAGTGATAAGTTGCTGGTCAGTGAGGCTACAAATATGGTTAATTTGTTAAGTGATGAGAATTATAAATTGTATGAATTATTTGTTTCGAGAGACGAATTGAAACCTTTCTTACATAAATTTGCGAATATTAGTTGTGAGTTATTTGGCGAATTAGATAGTGGTATATTTTTTCAAGTATAATGTTGTTGTTTTAGAATTGTATTTTAATTTCTAGTTTTCATGTTATTTATAAAATCTATAGTAATCTTCTTATACAGTCTGCGTTTAATTCAATCTTGATTTTACTATATAAAAAACATTCGAAGGATGTAAAAATTAAAAATGCTAAGGTAAGGATAGATAAATTTTAAAATTACATACAATAAATAATTTATGAAGGATTTCCTTTACTGAAACTTTTCTGCAACTCCAGTTAATAATTCATTCTTCAAAGTTTCAATGAATTTAACACTGACATAATTCAGTTCATGATTTTTTTCAACTGTATCATTTCCCGACCCACTCACACTTGTTGCCATTTCCCAAGAGTTGGTACCTGTCTCATCTTCAGACATCAGTGAATTTGGCCTAGTTTTTCTTGATAAGCGTGTCGTATAATAGTCGGTATAATTAAATATCAAATGTAAGTTCCACAATTGATCCGCTGTCACATTCTTTATATCACTAACCATTCTCTTTAATTTAGACTTAAATTCAAGCAGTTTGTAATCAACATTTCCGATACTCAAAGATTCCTCTAAAGAAGGCAACTCTTGAGATGCAACTGGTAACTTTCTATATATATATAATGTTAGATCTTTTTTGAAATATTCATTATTCAGCTGAGAGCCGGCCAACTCTATAGGATAATAATTATCTTCTATGGTTCTGATACTCTTGATAAATGATAAATCTGGCAATAAACATGGTGACATCAATTCTCGAACTTCTCCGTTTTTTAGCTCAACCAGACATTTTAATTTAACTGGATGTCTGGTATCAACATCTCTTACCAACAAACAACGATTTTGAACACCTAACGCCCAAAAATGTCTTAAAGCTTGTAAGTGGACTTCTACAGAGTCATTTCCAGATTTGTAGTTATTGGAGCTGAAGACAGGATAAATGGAGGTTATCAAAGCAGCAACACTAAATAGATCATTAGTCCTAAAAGCCTTTTGACCACCACCTAAGAATAAAAATCCCAAAGCCATACTGATGACCATGAAATTTCCATAATGAGTGCTATCACCTGTCATTCCCTGTAAAAATCTTAATATTCTCATTGTATCTAAGTCACCAGTACCAGCCATAACTAAAGAAAGCGATAATGCAATAATATCACGAATATTTTGAGCTCCAGTAGATGTTATTGTCGAATCAAAAGTCTTAGGTTCGATATCAGAAAGTTTCATAAATTCTTCTAAGTAATATATTAACAGAGATTTGGCATGTGAATTTCCTGTTGAGGCAAACCTAACACCAATCGCTAACAATGAACCCCCTAGAACATTGTAAATTGATAAATAATCGCTATTCAAAGGATCTGAACTTGATACCATAGATTCTAGCGATTTCGGTAATTGTTGATGGACCCACTCTTTAGTAGGTTCGATTGAATCCCAAGTGATTATATTCTTAGCCAAAGCTCTTAGCATCCAAAAGTCCGGTCTAGCATATTCCAATAGTTTTGGAGTATTTGGGATGGATAATTTTGATGCAGCTTCGGAATCATTAGTTTTAATAAACATAAACATCAAAGCCATTAATGAACCAGCGACAGATTTATCATACTCATCTGAGCTTTGAACGTCTCTCAAAGAAATAGCCATATTGAATAGTTGATCAAGAACATGAGTAGCATTCGTATTTTTCAAGCTATTCCCTTTCCCTAAATTAATGTAACCCAATGCAATACCAGCGGCCAATCTGTACCCTTCATTTACAACTTCTCTCTCATTTAAAGTTAGTGTAGATCCAATTTGAGATAAAACCACCTCTGTCATTTTTCTATGCTGTGTCCCTAAGTATAATAAACCAATACCCACTAAACCAGCAGTTTGAACCGGCAGTTGAACATTTAAATTTGTTGAACCAGGAGGTAACAAAGCGACAACATGAACCGATAAAACTTTTGTCAATTTAATATCCATGGTTCCTCTTAAACTTGCAGCCATTCCTAATAGCAAGCCAACGGAAGTAAAATTATGTTTTGGACCTAAATAATTATAAATATGCCATTCTTCTAATCTCTTTAAATGCCCATTCAAACCCAATCCCAATAAAAACCCGGCATGTTGAGGGTTTAAGCTTGGAGGTTTATTAAATACAATCCAACTACCATTAACCTCACTTGAATCTCTTGAAACCATTAAACCAGAAGAGCAACCATTATGAAAATAGCCCCAATCATATAAATTCTGGTCCAACGAATCTTTTTCTAAGCTGACATTTATCATATCAGGCAAAATCAAAGAGTTAAAGTTTATCTTTGGTATTGGGAATCTTTCACTCATTAATGGCTTTCTGCTTGAAATAAAAACAGCACTTCTACCTAGTGGCATTGTTAAAGTTCTTAGGGCAATCTTTGCACCAAGAGCACGTTCCTGCTCTAATTTTTCTTCTTCAGATAAATTTACTGTTACTCTTAAAGTGGCAGTTTGAACTTTTGAAGTCTGCAATAGCTTAGATAACTCATAAAATCTACGATCTTCGCAAAATATAAGTTTAGTAACATGAAATTTATCGGCTTCAGCATGTTCATCCCAAGCCGTCATAAATTCATTTGAATCCACATTTTTCAATATTTGATCCATACTCTTTTGTTGAACAAATGAATGTTTATAATGGTCAATATTTTTATGCTTACCAGCCATCAGGGTACCATTTAATGAGTCAGATAACACTAATAAGTCCTTTCTACCTATTAACTTTAATTCTTCAGGAGAACAATTTGATTGGGATCGCACTTCTTTTCTTCTAAAAATAATAGCATTCTTTAAGGGTAAATATATTCCTAATGGATAAGTATCTAAATCAGAATTTTCAATCTTATAGTCAACCATCATTTTCAATAGGTCAATTGATTCATACTCAGGAGAAACAATCACTTCAAATAATCTCAAAACATAATAGGTTCTAGGAGTTATAGCCAAATCAACTGATTCATCTTCTTCAGAAACTTGTGAAAATGTAATATAAGGGACAATATTGTGTGTAAAAAGACTTGATAATGATTGGAACAAATTGGGAGGATCTGTTAATTGCTGGGCCATAACAAATCTACTTACTCTATCTAAACATTTGGGATTTTGCATATAATATTTAACCCAAGCATCAGACCATCCCATCCAGGTGACCATTTGAGCTAATAGGAGAGATAAATCATTTTTCATTGCTGAGTTTGAAACATTCAATCTGAGGTCTTCTCTAATTAAATGTAAAGCTAACACTAAAGTGGGAGTTAATTCTTCTAAAGAGTAGTGTCCCAATGCAGCCCCATTGGAGTTATCAGCAGCCTCATTTCTCGCTCTAGCAATTTGTGCATACTTGATTAATTCAGTTATTGGGTTCAAATTTGAAATAAAATTATCAAAATTAGCATTAGAAGGAATTGTCAATGATAAGAAAGTGACCACAAATGCCTTCCAATCGTTGTTACCAGGAATACCCAAAGTTAAATTTGAGCACCATTGTAACCAAAAGTACTCATAAATATAATAATTGGATAGATACTTTAATGAGTTCAGCATCACATTCACCAACTGGTCTGAAGGCTTCAAAACCAAATTAATGGTATAATGTTTGGAGTTGGAACAGAAAACTGAAAGATCATAACCATTTGAGTCGTCTAGTGAAACAATAGGAGGAAAGTTATGAGTTAAATCAATATTAGGGGAAATAATTCCTAAAAATGGATTAACAAGTACAATATGATAATCATCCTGTAACAATAAAACATAACCATTATGGCCAGATGAATCATTCAGGGAGGTGCAATCTAATCCTTGTAAAACATATCTTGTCTTCAAAGTTGGTAAGCTGACGGGGCTGATAGAATTGTTGAATACTAAAAACTCAATAACCTTAGACTTTAAATTGCAAATTATAACTGATTCTTGGTCATTGCATGAAATATTAAACATTTTCAAGTATTTTATATCATTCTTAAATTTAACTGATGATAGTTTAGTAAATATTACATCTTTTCTTAACTTCACGATATCCAATGATGGTATATTGATGGATGTTGTATCTGGGTTAAGCTCGCTACCTGAAACCATTCTATCATATGAAAGCGATGTTGAAGATGACCTATAAGACTTAGGCTCATTGGTGGAATTTTCATCTATTATTCTTGAAATACTTGGTGTAGCTGTGCTGATAGCCCCACTACCAGATGTTGTTCTTTTACTTGTTCTTCTTAAGCTTTGGTATGACAATGGTTTGGTTTTAGAAATTTTGGACTTTGAAAGAAATCGAGTGTGATATATGGTTAGCTTATGCTCTAACTGGTTCAAAGTTGCTGCAATTGAATACTCTGAGGATTTAGGGAAAAGTACTAGTTCTTCTTTAGATGAAAATGAAGTAGTTGAGGATGAAACGATTGAGCCCAATTCCCCCAATGGATCTTTGAGAGTTAAAAAATTACTTTCATTGGATGACAAGCCAAAGGAGCTACTGACTGAACCACTACTTGTGGCTGAAGTTGCCCCAAAATTATAAGGTGATGGAGATGGGGGAACAGTTGACTGTTGTTGAGATGACTGGAAGAATGATGTACCTTCAAGTTCTCTGCTTATCACAATGCCATGTTCAAATGGGAAAGCATTTCTTAATCTAAAAGGAAAACTAACCAGTTGAGAACGACCTTTAGGTTCGTATACATATATTTGATCTTTCAAAACAACAATTAGGTGTCTGTTTGATTTCTTATTGCCTGAAAAATCGTTAAAAACATTGGACTTACTATCATTTCCTGATCCCTTATTAAAACAAGTGAAAAAACAATTTATGATTTTGGATTCATACTTTAGTTTTCTTGAAAGAACGCCACCCCTTATCCAGAGTAAAGAATTTTCTTGTAATAATAGCTTTTCATCTTTTCCCGTGATGAAGACTTTATAGTTGTTAAGCTTGTTAGTGAATGGAGGCTCCATAAGATCTCTGTGAAGATCAAACGTTAAAAGTCGACCAGCGGTAATGCCTATTGATGCCATTGTATTGCTGTTTTGAATTATTGGGTTTCATTACACGGAAACTGTTAGACTGTGTCCTATCAAAAGGTGTTTTTGATTTTGATCTTGACTGTGATGTTTGTTGCCCTTTTTGTGGCGCTTGAAAGTGGCGGGTGTACAGGATTGCGCCACGCGCCTCGCAGTTTTGATTCTAGTGAATCATAAAAACAGCGCAACAACAACAACTGATTTGCTATCTTTACTCTTCCTGGGAAGCATCAGACTATCCAAATTACTTGTCAAAGCATGTCTTTCTTAATAAAGTACGTTTTTAATCTGTCGAAAAGCTACATCTTAGGATCTCTTTACTAACAATAATTTTTTGGAATCAATATTTAAGAGGTTTTACGAGGAATTCCAAGAAGAAACAAACAAACAACAATAATAAGTTAGGCAATAACTACAATGAACTATATCTTAATAATGAACCCAGTAATAATATGAGTGGATATAGACGTGATAATGGTATTTATAACATGAATAACAACTCGAACATGTCTTTAAGACGAGCTCAGTCACCTTCCAAACAGTCGGTTAGATCACAGAGATCTCAAAAGTTTCATCAATCACATAATAACAGTAACACCAACAATAATTTATTAGAGCCACAACAAGAACCTGAAAAGCCTCTTTTATTCATGTGTGAACCATTCATCAAAACTGCTTTAGTGAAAGGTTCTTACCGAACAATTGTTCAATTGCCCAAATATGTTGATTATTACGAATGGTTGGCTTTAAATGTTTTTGAGTTCTATACTCATCTAAACAAGTTCTACGGTGTCATTTTTGAATATGTTACTCCTGATAAATATCCAACTATGAATGCTGATCCAAAAACCGAGTATGTTTGGGTTATGCCGAATGGACGTACTGTGTCTTTGCCTGCAAATCAATATATTGAATATGCCTTGACATGGATAAGTAATAAAATAAATGATCAAACTGTTTTTCCAACTAAATCAGGAATGACTTTTCCTCCTTCATTTTTAAAGGATGTTAAAGGTATATGTAGGCAAATGTTTAGAATAATAGCCCATATCTATTACAACCATTTTGAAAAGATTGTTCATTTATCTTTAGAAGCGCATTGGATTTCTTTTTTTTCTCATTTTATTTCATTCATTAGAGAGTTTGATTTGGTTGAAAAAAAAGAATTGAGCCCTCTAGCACCTTTAATTGAGAATTTGGAAGGTCAAGGTAGAATCATTAAAACTGAAAATCCGGAAAGATCTCAGCTAACTTGATTGGTTTTTCTTTAGTTCTAGAAAATATTCTTTCATATTTCACAATTTTACTTTTTCTTATTTTTCAATTATGAATCTTTAACTATGTAATTTGAGAGCACATAGTCTCTATTTTCATATATGCAATAAATATTTTTTTCTTAAAAAAATTCGTAGAAACTATATACAAGTATCAAAAATAAATGGTCAGAAGAAGTAAAAGTTAAAATATACAGTACCAAAAAAGTATTTATATGAAAGGAAAAAAGAAAACACCCAAAAAAATACTCAAAATATCAACTCGCAATCCAGTAAAAAAAAATAAGAAACACAAACCAGCAGAATAAAATAAAATTGTTTGAATAAACTGACGTGAAAGCCAAGCATTAAATCAAAGGACTACTTCGTAAAAGTATGATATCTCATCACCAGGGATCACGAAAAGAAATACTGAGAATCTTTGACGGTAGAAACATCAAAATTACCTCTTGCAGGAACATCAGGCAATTGGAATGGAACTAAAAGTTTATAAGTACCTGTTTTATCATCTGTGGTAGTATGCTTATAACCCATATCCTCCAAGACGCTAATTGTAGTGATCATGGCTTTTCCTAACTTTACTTCTTCTGGGTCCATTGACTGAAGTAGTCTACGTCTCTCCCTTTCTAACATAACTTCATCTCTTAGAGTTGGTGATCTACCTAACTTTTTGGCAATCTCTTTTTTAGCATTCTTCACTGCAATACAAATCTCTGAGCTTGGTGAAACCTCGATTTGCATCAACAAATCATTATATCTTTGTTCAAATTCAGATCTCAATTTCGAAACCAAATTCTTATTATGCAAAGCAATAAACTGGTCTCTTAAAATACCATTCATCGTGTCAATATCACAAGCATGAGTCCAGTACGAATCATGAACTGAAGCAAATGTTAATCCCTCGTCGTAACATTTATTTAAAGACATCAGCATATGTGTAGCATCTAAAGAATGGACAAAATTTGGTGGAAAAGCACTAGCCTGCTTTCTAGCATCGACTTTTCTGATTTCATAGGGATCCAAAATATAAATATTCTGAAGGTTTGTTGAGACCTGTTTAGTTTGATAAGATCTATATGGTTGGACAACAGTTAGTCCCAGAGGTGTGGTCCAAATCACAGATGACAAAAATTCGTTTGAATCCTCTCCATTTAAATCAATTCTAACTGATTTACTAATTCTTTTTGCTGCTAGAGCTAACCAATCTTGAATCATATGAGCACCGCTGAACAGTTGCTTAATGGCTGCAAATGTTAAAGTCGTCAAATATAAAGCTACTTGAGGTATCATAACCTCGTCAAAGTCAATTTCCTTCAATCTTTTGGTAATTTGAGCTTTGGCCCCAATAAATGTAACACCATAGACTGAAGTCATAACGGTTTGTTTAACTAATTTTCTAGTAATTTGGTCTTTGATTGCAATAGCATACTGGTTACCATCTTCGGCATCTTTCTTCACATTGGCCTTAACAATATTGGAAACATGTGTATAAATATCAGAAGGTTTATCTGCTGGAATTAGATTGACCTGTTGAGCACCTTCTTCATCACCACCAAGAGCAGCATAATGCTGTAAACCATTACAAGTACCATCCTGGTGAACAGGTTGGTGTGAAATATACTCTGTTGGATCGTCTAACTTCATTGCTTCAGATAACTCGATACAAGTTGCTAAACATTGCCATGGCTTATCAGCATCTAACCAAAACTTACCTTTACCTAATGGATCTTTTGCGGCCTCTATAATACTCTCCATATTTGATTCCGTATACTTAACTCTGTCATCTAAGGAAATCTTATCTTTACCCATCAAATTTGATAAATGAATTTTTAACCATCTTAAGCCTTCATTTCCTAGTTTTTTACCTTTCCAAAAAATCAGTAAACTTCTTGCTAAATCGTTACCTAAATGATTTAAATGTGGAGAAATTGGATAGGCTCTGCCTCTAAAGTCGACGGAATGAGGGAAATAAATCCTTTCTCCAACGAAAGCCCTTGCGATTTCCATTTTGTAATTCATATCACACCTCATTGATCTATTTTTTGAGTAAAGATTGCAAATATTTGAGCAATCTTTTCTGTATTTATACCTTTCTTCGATGGATGCATCTTTCGGAGGTTTTGGTGGTAGTACTAGATCACCATATGATTTAGGTATTTCCAAAAATTCCTCACCTGTATTCCACACAGAAATCATGGTCTCTAAAACCCTTTTGTTAACAGTCCACGATGTATAGCCTAAATTATTTAAACCTTGTAGAACTTGATCCATTTTACCATTGTTAGCACAAGCCTTTGCATATGCTATTTGTTCCGGGGCACCTTTGGTTCTCAGAACATCAGTTGATTTCAAATAATACCCTCCATTATTAAAACTAGTCCAGGGGTTTGGCTTACTCACCATTGGCAGATATTGGGCATCAATTGAATGATCCATTCTTTCTTTTCCTAATTTACCTGCAAATCTTTGATTCACTTTGATAACACCAATCCTACCACCATTAAGGGTCTCATAAGTATGGTAAAAAGCTGGAGCTAAAGCCTTCTTAATATCACCAGTATTTGGATCTTTACCTTCAATATCGACTTTGGCAACTTGTAATAGCATAGATAATAAAACAGACCCAACTTTACAATGTGAAACAGCATCCCATTTGACTTTAGCAGAATCAGAAATGATATTATTTGAAGCCATGTTTCTTTTTTCAACTGCTTCAATTAATTTATAAGCTTTAGAACCTCTCAAAAATTGTCGGAATTCAGCTGTCTTCTTGATTGCTTTATAATGTTTATGAACGTCAATATCTGCTTTCAAAATTCTTTCAGCTTTATATTCCATTTCAATATTTTTACCAATATTACTAACTAAGGAAGAAACAGATGTACCTTTTTCTAAATCACTAGTCATAAGACTTTTCAAAACTTCTAAAATAGCAATAGTTGCTATCTTCTCTGGTTTTAATAATAGTATAAAAGGGCCATAAAGTAATTTTTCCTTGTATCTTTCATAATCAAACGAACTGATGTCTTGAGGTTTCTGAGGATTTGCACCTATACCCAATTTTTCCCTTGCAGTATCAAAATCTTCTATTTCTTTCTTGATCAATGGGACCATTTTTGATAGCCAATCGTGTAAATAAGATCCAACAGATGAAGGAACAGATTTGTCTTTTAAGTTATCAAACTCATGATTCCATTTTCTTCTTGCAGCTTCAATAGTTGAAGCTTCTAAAACCTTTTCTCTTTCAGGTGAAATTCTATCTAAAATCTCATCAAATTGGGCTTGCTGTTCTAGAGTCAAATTTTTTTTCATTTCAAAAAAGTTAACTGGTTTAGTTGGATTGGCTTTAAGATCAGTTAAATCTATAGGTAGTCCACAATCTTCAATGGAGTTGATTAATATTTTTTGAAATCTACCTCCATCAAAACTAGCTATAATACCCATAAGAGAATGTCTAATCGTCTTCAAATTATATGAGGAAACTCCCATAATTTCTTCCATATCATTTCCAACAGTGCCTGGATCTTCGTCATCGGAATATTGTAGCATTTTATTTCCAGTATTATTTTCGTCAGTATAACCGGGGAGTAAATCATCAGTTTCATTGAACTCTGTAATACCTGTAGTGTCTGTGTTTTCAATATTTGTTGCAGGAGTCCTTGATGGCAAATCTTCATTTAACTCCTGTCCTATTAGAGAAAATAGCTCTTGTAAAGATTCCGGTAATTCTGATTTTAAACTTGAATCCCATAATAACAACTTTCTAACATTCAGTAATCCAATAATATCAACATAATTCAAGATATCAGATGCACTATTTCCAAGTTTAAGCATTCTATATGAATATATATGTTGTAACACAAAAGTTTTATCTGCCTTTTTTTCAATATGAGTTTTCAAAATCCAAGCTACCACTTTAGGATTGGATGTAATATTAGGACTCATTGATTTAACATGGTTAAGCCATTCGCCTAACTCTATCAAAGAAGTAGATTCATCGGTACCCCATTGTCTGAGAAATTCGCAAACACCGTCAACAAAAAATGTATTCGGGACATTGGAAGTGGCATTCAACCTACTTCTAAATGAGCCTAAGTTTCTCAAAACCAGATCAGCTCTTTCAAAATCTTTGGCTCTTAGACAGGCTTCAAATAATGACCAATTTCTTAGTACAACTGGATTCACTTGTGATAAAAGACCATCAGAGGATGCCTGAATTTCGACATTAAGAGACTGGTTTTCCTTTTCACGTTTATCAGTCTTGAACTTATCATAAATTGTATCTAATTCTTCAGGATTGATTGATGAATGTCCTTCTTGAGCTAAAAAGCTTTGCCTTTTGGTAGTGGAGGCGATATGTCGTCTGAGCACTCCAGCAGCATACGTAACATTTTGATTTGATAATATACCATGTCTTCTTATAATTGCAGCCCTGTATGATAGCATGGCCGGTATTTAAAACTAAAAAGAATAGGATATATAGAATTAGCAAGAGTATTATACAAGCAAGATTATAATTATAAATAATAACATCACAATATCAAAAAAAATTTTGAAAAATCAAAAAAAGCAAAAAACATAAAAAAGCGAATTTGTCGACAGTTGTTTGTGTCGAATGAATAAGCTACAAATGATCATCGTCGATAGTGAGCAAGTTCATGGGAACATTCCTGGTGTACGGATGACGATAGCTTTTCATGTGCCAGAGACTGAGTCTGGATATGATACCACTCATAACAAAGCACCCGTCCTCCTTTTCATCTTGGGAATCTTCTGTCAAGAATGACAGAAACGGCCATGAATGTATTTTTCTATCAGCTTTCCATAGTTTCACTGGCCCACATTTATCTAGCATTTCACCAAAAGATTCAATTTCTTTGTGGCAGGACTCATATCCTCCCCAAGTTAATAAAATTCCAGTTTCTGGGAAAGCTTTTTTCCACAATTCAAAAAGCTCAGTATCATTATAATTAGGATGTTCTTCAGTAATTGAGTTCATATAATCTTTAGTTAAATAGTCGAAGCTTTCTTCACTGTGGTCTTGTTCTCCTTTGTTAATGGATTTTAAAATTGGGGAAATCAAAATAACACCAAACGGTCTAACTAATTTTTCCTTTGTAACATCTTCTCCAGAATAACCACTTTCTCTAAACATTAAATAATTCAAAGCCAAGTTTGCTCCCATTCCATCTCCCCCCAATATAACTTTGGTATCATAATCACTAACAAGTCTTTGTACATAACCCCATGAATCAATAACAGATCTCAATTGACTTTGAAGTTTTCCTCCATTAGATGACGAACTGATTTTAGGAACAAATATGGCTGGATTATCAAACCCTTGTAGCAACAATAAATTATGTAAAGTCATCAAATATTCTGTGTAATAATGAGGAGTACCGCCAAAAATAGAAGTATCAGGGATAAACATAATAATTAAATCATGAGTGACTGTTGATTTACAATATGTTTTAATCCAAACTCCATTGACTTCGCATTTATGTGTGTCCTTTTTCTCTTTGGGTTCATTAACTTCCTCGTAATAACAATTTTCAATCCCTTTATAGGCTTGAGTAAGCATTCTGTAATCTATCAATCTCTTCCAAACTGAATTGGCAACTAAAGAATAAGCTGGATTTGAAGGGTCATCAATAATGGGTAAAAAATGTTTAATCAATTCAGTCAAAACAAACTGAGATAAGGTTGCTTGTCTGTTAACTTCATCTTTAGTATTCAAAGGTTCAATATAACATTTGATAAAAATATCAAACAATAAGGTGAAAACTTTAGTATTTATGGATATTAGTTAGTAGAGTCACATATCAAAAATCATAAACTAGTAGGCGTTCAAATCATACAGTAAAGCAAACTAGAAGAGACAAAACTGATTGAATCAATTAAAGGAAAATTCCAAAACATGTAAACAAGAACCAAGATGCTGTAAAGTCCTAAATCAGACAATTTATACTCTCTCATGTTCCAAAGCTTTATAAATGTAAGTTTAGATATGGAGATACAATGGTTTATAAAGCTATATTGCCTTGTTTTGCATAAATTTTCTAACACTATACGCGTTATTGAGAATTCAAATAGTATTACGTAATCGCACATTAGAATATAGAAAATATGAATTTATTAAAATCTAGAATCTTAAAAAATTTGAAAGGGAAATGAATACTACGGAATAAAGCAAAACAGAAAAACAAAATAAATTAAAATAGAAATGCACTTAAAATTAAAGATATTATTAAAATTATGATTTAGGTTTATAATGAGCCTAAAACTTTGTCTAAGATATCAACGAATATTTTAGCATGCTTCTTTTCGAAGACTAATGTTGGTCTTAATCTGACACCAATGTCAGCGCATGAACCAATGTTAACACCATTAGCTCTCATTTTGTTTAAGAAAACAGTTCTGACTTCAGCGGATGGCATATCAAATGCAATAAAACAAGCTTTACCTTGACCTCTCAAGTTAAGGAAAAGTTTAGGATACTTAGCAGTAATTTTTTCTAATTCACCATATAAGTAATCACCAGTTTCTTTGATTGAAGCTAATAAGTTTTCATCTTGGATTTCTTGACAAATACCAGCTGCTAAAATAACATTTTTAGCGTCACCACACCATGTGTTGAATTGTCTGTATGGAATATTTGGAATAAATTCTGGATCATGGAACCAGTAACCAGCAGATTGCATCTTCTTGGAGAATGTAACTAAATCAGGTGGAGGAGTAATATTATATCTTTCATGGTCCCATAATAAACCAGTACCACCACAACCAGTTTGGACTTCGTCAATTAATAACTTAGCGCCATATTTCAAAGTGATATCTCTTAAACCTTGGAAGAAAGTGGCAGAGGCATGGTTATCACCACCTTCAGACTGAATTGGTTCAACAATCAAACCAGCAATTGGACAGTGCCATGTTTTGAATAAGTTTTCAACAATGGCTAAACATCTAGCATCTTCAGCCTTGTTGGCTTCTTCATTGGCTGGTAAAGGGTATTTATAGGCAGGAAATTCAGCTTTTGGCCATTTGAATGATGGCATATCCATCTTATGAACTGGTTTAGATCTGGTAACAGAACCAGACGCAAATAATCTACCATGGAAAGCTCTGGCAAATGACATAATAGCTAATTCTGGGTTACCTGGAGCTTCGTTTTCCATGCAAGAAACTTCTTCTTCTTTGGTAAATGGAGCGTTAAAACCTCTTCTTTTAGATTGATAGTTAAAGAAAATAGCTTTAAAGGCTAATTCATTTGCATCAGCACCAGATAAAGCATTCCAAACATATTTTTGACCTTTTGGAGCAAACTTTAATAAATCTTTTTGAATATCTTCAAAATCTTTACCGGCAAAGTTACCAGTAGCAGTTCTGTTGACTAAATTTCTGACCATCTTATCAGATCTAGCAATTTCAATCAATTTTGGATTATTGTAACCTAATGGGATGGAAGCAACTTGACAGTAAACATCTAACAAAGTGTTTCCATCAGCATCAACTATATAGTTACCTTGGGATTTTTCATAATCGGCAACAAAGTAAGTACATCTGTTATCAAAAACTTCACCTAAAGATGAAACCTTAGCTTTACCAATTGGACCTGGAATAGCGGTTGTGACTTTTGGGGCAGCTGGTTCTGTTGGGAATTTTCTTTCTGTGTAAGACATTATACTATCTTTTCTTTTTGAGGAAGGATGGGGAAAGAGAGAAGAAAGAAAGATCTATGATATGGAACAAAAATAAAGAAAGATATAGAGGTATTTATACACCCAATTTCCAAAAAGCAGGATGAACGTCGGGTTTCCTAGCGGGAATTGGGATTACCCGCTATCAGTGCCTAGTAGTGAGGAGTGTGTGGGGTTCTGCTGGCGGCTCTTAGCGGGTTCAAGAGCCGACTAGAGGAGTTCATTGCGGTTGGTTTAAATATACTACTTGGTATATAAAGAGAAAGCATTCATTACAAAAATAAGCAAAAGAGAAATAAAAAGATATATAATGATATCATTGGTGAACAAAAGAAATAATCATGAAAAATTTTAAGAAAAGAAAAGAAAGAAATGCATATTAAAACAAATTTATGTACAATTAATAAAGAACTGAAAGATCAAAACAAAAAAAATAAACGAAAAAAACAGTTGTTGATTTGATGGAATTTAGTGCGGTTCATCATAAAGTAAAGCAGATATCAGATATACAGCAGAAGTTTGTCACTTCAAGGACAAACTTCAAGTTCTTTCCAACTACCTAGGCCAACTTTCTTGAAAACATATCTTCTATCTCTTGATCCGCCAGATAAATCTACGTAGTCAACAGAGTCAACAAACATACAACAAACAACAAACTGTTCATAACCTGAAGAAGTACCATCAACACCACGAGAAACAGAATCTAATAGAGTAATTCTTTCCTCGTTTAATATAGAACCAGGGTCAGGTTTCTTGAAAGATTTTTTCATTAATCTTGACAAACTATCCCAAACTCTTTTTCTCTCATCTTGCCATTCTCTCTCAGTTGGGGGATGGAATGTATCCGTTAACGAACTTGATCTATGCATTGAAGTAGCTGCACTTTCATTACTATTTAATGAAGATAATGATAAAGATTGTTTTTTCAAATCAGTTAAAGACATAACGGAACTTTGTAAAGAACCTTCTAATTCTGGTGATAGTAATTTCACCTTTAAAGGGTGATCCATACTTTGTTTAGGAAAATAATTATAAGATAAAATATCTTCATCTTTCGAAAAAACCGGTTTGGGAGGATTTCTAATATCTAAATGTGGAACTAAATCATCAGAAATGAATTTAACAACACCTCCCAATCTAAACTGTTTCCTCGTCTTTGAAAAATTAAAACAAGCTTCAAAAGAGTTATCTTTTAATAAACTAGAATATTTGGAAGATCTTTTATCGGTTGTAAATAATAAGACATTTGTTTTCCTGTCATCAAATAAAAACCCACGTAAAACACATGTTCTTGAATTAGGTCTACCATTTTCATTAATATTTGTAAAATTAAAAGTAATGAAAGGTTGTTCTTCTTGTTCAGTTGCTAAAGCACCATAAAAGGTTGGATTCCAAGATGCTAAGCTTAGTGACATTATTGAAACAATTTAGTTCTTTGAAATTTTAATATTATAAAGTGAAAGTGAAATTTAATATAATACCCTCAATTTTAACATAGAATTGATGAAAAGAAATGCAACTTTCAATTTAATGCTTTGAAAGGATTTTAAATGAGCAAGAGAAAAAAAAAGCACAACTGATAAATCTCTATGAAATAGAAAAGTTTTCTGTTGAAACTAAGAAATAGAGTAGAAGGAAGTTAATAAGAGCAAGCTGATACAGTCTAATTATGTCACCCAATTTTAGGGAGACTTTGCAAGTGGTGAAATGCTGATACTGTATGGTAGTTAAAGTAAGTGAATTGGTGATGAGTTGTCACAAGATATGTGCAGTTGGGTGGGTTTTCTTTGATCCGTGAGTTGGAGGAGAAAAAGGATGGCGGTGTAGCTCATTTTATTGGACTTTGGAATTAGATCCGGTCGGGCCAGAAACGTGGGTTATTAAACCCGTGCACCGTGAAGTTGAGTGGTGGTTTTATAAAAACTTTATAAAAAGGGCAAAAAGAGGAAAGTTTTTGATTTAAGATAATCCTTTTATTAAAATTGACTTTATTTTTTTTGGAAATACACCAATAAAAGGATTGAAGAAAAATTTAATATGCAAACTTAAAGTTCAATTATCAAATCCCAATTATTTGATTAATTCATTTTTAATTCCAAATTTTAATTTTATTTGGAAATTAAATTAAAATATTTCTTTTTTGTTTTTTTGTATAAATCATTATTTTAGAAAATAATATTTTAATATCCTTCCTATCTGATAATCAGTTATCTCTTCTATTTTTTTTTTTTTGCAACATTAATACGAAACTTTTAACTGAAATTTAGAAATCAAGAAGCAGAACGTCATTTTTATTTAATCAACTCTCCCCAATATATTGAACCTTTCAAAATTCAATTAGATTGATAATTAATAGAGTTTTTAATTAACATGAAAGTAAACTCAATATCTGTGATCTTTTATCCCTGCATAATCATGTAATCTGAAAACTTACTAAAGTACTTCAGTGCGCCGCATGGCAGTTTGGTTCTTACTGACTCCGAGGTGTCTGGGACAAATCACGATTATTCAACCTCCCTTGTGAAGCCGATCTTATAAAGAGTTTCCAATGCTGATAGGAACAGACAGTTTCTTTTTTCTCCTTTTTTAAGATGTATCGTTTACTATAAATATTACGTTTTATTAATGTAACACACAAAACACTGAACACATAGAAAACGATTATTATGATTACACCAAATACAAATGCAAATCAATTGAAAGACAACACTTCTTCAAATGACTATCAGCACAACAGCAAAAGATTAAGAAGAGGAAGATCTTCTAGAGCTTGCCTTTCTTGCAGAAAGAGAAAAGTTAGATGTGATATAACAAAGAAAAATCATCCTTTCGAAAAATGTACAAACTGTTATGAATTTAGTGTTGATTGTCAAGTAATTGATAAAGTAACAAAACTAATCGTTTCATCAATTCTTCCCAGCTCCGAAATGAATCCTATTACAAATCTCCAACCAACAACCACCAATCATCATATACAACCACAGCCGGAACGATATCAAAATCAAAATCAAAATCAGAATCAGTACCAGCACCAGTACCAGTACCAGTACCACCAGTACCAGTACCAGTACCAACAACAAACTCTACCTGAGGGCTTGTCAGATATATCAACATCAAGTTATTTTAAGATTCAGGCTGATAAAATACATTTAGATCCTGAAAAATTTGTCTCCAAAGGAATTACCAAGAAACATATAACAGAAAGTTTGAAAAATTCAACACCTTCCTATTATCTCAAGTTTGCGATTGATGAATTTATGTTATCAAAAGATGGATTTGACAAATATTTTGTTTTGAATAATGAGATTTTAATTAGATCAATGAGCTTCAATGACAAGGAGATTTGCACTTTACCTAGCTATGACAAATGTCAAAAATATATTAATAACTTTTTGAAAATTAATCGAATTCATGGTATTGTTAATGAGGTTTCTTTTTTGCGGAACTATTCCGACCTCAGAAATCCACCTTCATTCTTATTATTACGATGTGTCTTATATATTGGTTCTATGATGTGTGATATTGATGATGAAACTTTTGATGACAATAATTCCCCTGAAATGTTATTTCAACGAGCCAGAATTTTATATAACATGGGTATTGAACTTATGCCTGTCCCATTAGTACAATCACTTATCTTATTATCTTTATGCCCTGAAAGAGAATCAACTTTATTTGTTGATAGAATTGAGTATCTGAATACGGCAATGAGTACTGCGATCCATTTTTCCATGAATTTAGATCATTCACAAGATAAACATTTAACAGAAGAAGAAAAATTAACATATAAAACTTTATTTTGGTACTTATTTATTCAGGATAAGTTTTTATCATTAACCACAAATAGAAGTTATAAGTTAAGAGTTGAAGATTGTACAGTTAGTAAGCTCACCAGAGAGGAATTCTTATCAGTTCATTTTGGTCAAGAAATTAGTCCAAAAGCGAGCTTATTTGTGGAATTTTTCAATTCATTAGATAGATTTTGTGATTTAATGATCCAAGTAACAAAAGCACAAACTGCCGCATATAAATTAGGATTTCAATGTTCGTTGGTTCATCACATTTTTACAGATATTATAAACACTATTGATAATTGGTATAATGATTCGCCTGAGATTTTGAAAAACGAGAAATCATCTAGCTCTCTTTATCATATTTTAAAAATATTTCGAAATATATTAAAGTTTTCTGTATTGGATAGTGCTATTTTATTTAGAACACAGTTGGTGAGAAAATGTACTAGGTATGAATCTAAAAGTTTAAGAGAGGTGATATTTGGCATGGATTTGTCTTCATACCAGCTCCAGTGCATTTTAATATTTCACGACACTATAAATATCCTTCCTGGGTTAATAAATATGGAACAGGCTGCACACATTTTACCTCATTTAATCAAAATTTTATTACATATTGCTATATCAAGTTCTTTTGGATTATTTCACACAAATCTAGAATTGAGGAACAGCACAAGGAATGATTTTGCTATTCTAGTTAAGCTTTATCCTGTTATCATAAGCAAATGTTTTGACAATTCTGGCAGTACAATGATCAAAACTGGTGAATATTTTTTCAAAACAATTTATCCAGATGAAAATAGACTAACTAAATTTCTCAGAGATACATTTGGTTCAGATATTATTGAGTGTCTTTTAAGTCTTGATTTTGATGTTTTGGGTGATACCATACCTTTTGAACCAGATTTTAAAGAATTGGTTAAAAGTTGTATTTCTAATATTGGTCCTCCAATATTCAATTTGAATGAAACTAAAATAGATTTTTCATTATCTTCGGATGAGTTACAGAAACAATTCATGGATATATATACCCAAGATCAAAATTTAACAAAAGATTATGTGATTCAATTTGGTACAACAAGACCAGTAGACAAAATGCCAGCTCAATTTGAAAGATTTCTACCACATGTTGACTTACTGGGATCCACTAACTTTACAGAAGATGGTAGAGAAGCATTAGCTGCTTTTAATTTTTTAGGGCGGACAAACTTTCATTCAACAGAACCACTTCAGATGGGTGTATATTCATTAATAGACTATGAAAAAGTTGACTTAAGCTCCACTTTTAAAGCATCTGCTTCTCCAATACCTTCGTCAAAACTCCCAACTCTTTCACTGAATATTCCAAATTCTAGCTACCTACAACATAATCAGTCGTTCAATGATACATTTAATAACACCATAAATAGCAATTATAGAATTCCATCTCAACAACAAGCAGCACCAACAAGCCTAAAATTAGATGCTCTTCAGATACCTCTACAGAACTTTCATATACCACTTTACTCTAGCCCTCAACAAATATACAATGAAGTTAATATTGATAATAATACCAAGTCGGTGGATAATTCACACCAGATTTTTGATGATAAAAAGGGACCATTATAGCCATTTAGGTGAGCACAAACTAATGATTTGTATATTTATTACTTCACTCCAATATATACATATATTTTTTAATTTGTTTCTTTGTATAATCTCATTAAATGGGATACTTATATTGGGATTTCTAGAAAAAATATAGAAGTTTATACATCTTAATTAGATGATAAATAACATTTTGGTAGTATAGATAGACTCAAAAATATGTAGCCTCAGAAGATTTTAGAGGGTTGGGAAAGGGGGGGGAGGGGGGCTGGGTAAAACTAAAGTAAGGCTTTGTCGGGGTGGATTTTTTAATATAACTATAACATGACAGTAACTAGCTCATCTTCGCACTTCCCTTTCTTTATTGTAACGAGATGTGTGGTATACAAGATAAAAGAAACTCTTAAATATTCTTTGCTTTGGATTCGGTATTTCGGTACTCGGTAACTTGTTGAGATCACAGGTTTCCGAGACTTATTCCCGAGAATGCCGAGTTTAATCTTGTACTTTTTCTTAATCCCGAGAATAGTGAAATTCCATCACCTGAGTAAGTGGATTGGCTGAGGAGTAAGTACCTACCTTTTATTTGTATTGATTTATAAAGTGATAAAATGATCAGATTTTGTCAAGTTATATTTGAGAATGGAAAAAGATACAATTGCTTTAGTTGAATGCAAGGATTTTAAGTTGTTGGAAGTGGAAAAAAACTAAGAAGAAGGAAATGTTCACCATGAGTGAAGAAGTCTGAAGCAGTTGAAAGTCGTCCGAATGGCGAAAGGCTCATGTAGGGCTTCTATTATAAATTTAGGTTTAAAATGATTATCTGATTCGGTGTCATATCTCATTCAAATCGGAGGCCCTATGATGCACCCCAGTGTAACTGAGAAGCTATAATAATCAGGTTAAAAGTTATTTATAGAAGAGTGTTTCCGGGTTTCATTTCAACTCGAATTTATTACTTTATTTTAAATTCAGATTATTTATTTTTCTATATTTTTGTCAAATAATTACAATAATGGGCTCTGAACCTCAGTTTACTGACAAGTCAGGATTATTCACAGCTATTACCAATACAGATAATACTTTCTCCCCATCTCCTTCGGATACCGGAAGCAAAAACGAATCAAACCCTCCGATATCAAATGATGATAATGGGTATAATGATGACATTGAAAGATATCAAGCTAAAAACAGCAATGAATTGTTTAGTTCATCAGAAGCAAACATAGCTCGATGTGAATCAAATGCTGGTGCTTCCATCAATATCTCAGGATATTTGACAAATGCTCATAAAATTGAAGAGTCTATGGGAGAGAGTTTGGCATATGATGTGCTCCCACATATGGGAGGTAATAGGCCTTTTCCAGGCCCATTTCCAGATATACAAAATTATACCGATGCTTTTGATGGGCCTGATGATCCCGTACATCCACATAACTGGTATGTGACTAAGAAAATTTGTCAGTGTGCTATGATTGGTTATGTTTGTTTGCTGGTTGCTTTTGGATCTTCTTGTTTTTCTGCTGCAATTATTCCAATGACTAAGATACTTCAAATTGCCCCTATTGTTGCCACTTTAGGTATCTCATTTTTTGTTTTCGGTTTTGCTACAGGGCCAATTATCTGGGCTCCATTATCTGAAATATATGGAAGAAAATATGCTTTATTCATTTCGACGTTCTTATTTACTGTCTTCAATTTTGCTGTTGCTTGCAGTGATAGATTAAAAGCTGTTTTAATATGTAGATTCCTTGCTTGTTGCTTGGGTGCAGCACAAATGGTTGCTGTTCCAGCTTCATTTGCTGATATGTTTGGAAATTAGAACCAGAGGAACTGCTATGATTTTATTTGCAATGGCTGTATTCTCCGGGCCAATGATGGCTCCTATTATTGGTTACTTTACCGTTGCAAGATTAGGATGGAGATGGGCCTCTTTCTTACCAGCAATTATTGTTTCACCAATGCTACTTGTAATTCCTATTTTTCCAGATGAATCCCATCACCCAATAATTTTAGTGAATAAAGCTCGTGGAATTGAACGAAAGACAGGAAATTGGGGTATTAATGCACCTCATGATGAATCCAATTTTTCAATTCAAGAAATTGCCGAAAATAATTTAACAAGACCTATCATAATGTTATTTACAGAACCAATTTCGTTGTTTATCACAATTCTTTCATTTATGGTATGATTTATTTATTCTTGACTGCATATCCACTTGTGTTTGCTTCTGCAATGGCTGCTAATACTTTTTTAAGATCTTCATTTGGCGGTGCTTTTCCAACTTTTGCTGAATTTATGTTTAAAGGAATGCACACAAACTGGGCAGGTTTACTATTAGGTTTATTTTCTGTTGCTCTGATTTCACGCCCTTTGCTATTTGTTAAATTTGGTAAGCGGTTGAGAAAAAATTCTAAGTTTGCGTTTGATTTGAATTGAATTGAATTGAAGGTAATAATATTTGAGAATTTCCCCTTTTACTTTAAATTATAATCTTTTAAAAATGTTTTTCATTCTCATTCTTACATAAACCCCCTGCCACCTTCTTAATATAATCCACAATTTGGCAAAATGGTAAGCCTCAAGCGCCGCTTTGAAATCGGTTGCCTGGGCAAAGCCTAGAACTGAGATCCCGCACCCAAACAAAAGACAAAAACTAAGAAGCTTAAACTAAGCAGAGTGTATTTGTACTCATTTGATCTGTCACAAGGGTTAAGATATAGATATATCTACCACTCTATAATTAAGCCACCGCAAAAAAGCTATCCTTCGACTTAATTTAGCCAGCAACTTTTTGTTGTCAGGCGTTGAATATTGGCGAATCATAAAATATAGAAGTTTTCCAACTTCTTCACCGAAAATTTTATTGATTGTTGTGATTATATCAGAATGTGCCTTAGCATGATTCAGTATTCAATAATAGCTATTAGTTACTAGATGATATATTGCAAAACATACTTTAGCTTAATCGATCAACCAGATCAGATCAGATTAGACCCTTATACTATATACACTAGTACAGCTTGACATCTTTAAACGCCTTATCACAATACAGCAATAAGGGGCTCTTAAAAAACGTGGTGATATCAATTAGGATTTACTCTTACCTAATCTAGATACCTCCAACCTTGAAATAGTTTATCCATTTCCTGTTTGGGATATTAATCTAGTGATATTTGCTTCGCAAGCACATGGTGTGGACTATATAAGCGACTCTCTTTATTGTAATCAGTTTATTCTCTAAGCTTTAACTCACCAAAACACTTTGAGGGATACAAATTATTCTTCGAGGCTCTACAAGGCAGGCAGGCCTAACCCACAAGCGGATATTTGTAAGCATTATCAAAGACAATGGTTAACTTGTAATTATAAAATCAATAGGATTCCCAGTTTTGATAGTTGACTATGTCAACAACAATTCTAGTTTTCTTTGATTTTCTTTTACCTTATCCTAACTTACCGACACTCTTTTAAACCCAATCTCCGTTTTTTTTAATACCCTTTTATAATGAAAGCAAGTTCACTCTTTAATATTTTTGCTTCCCTGCTTTCTTTATCAAAGCTTTCTAGTGCATATACATACTCAGATACAGAAATCACGAGTACAATCACTGTTCAAACATTAGAAACAGAAACCACTGTTGTCCCATGTGAAACAGACTCAACGACAGGATTATATCCTAATGCTGCCGAGTTTTCAAAATCAATTGCAAGAAATATTGCAAGTTTAAGTTCAATTTATTCAAGTTATACTTCTCCAATTCCAACTACTTCTTTGCCAGAAGAAGATTTCACTTCTATTGTCACTATTCTTTCAGGTACTACCCAAACAGTTGTTGTTCCCTGTTCTGCTAAAAATATCGAAGTTGCGGAAGCTCCTTTGTCAAACTCAAATGAAGCCCCAACTTTAATTGTGTCTCTTTCAGCAACTACTTCAACTGGTGTCACTACTATTATCCCAGAAAATGAAGACGAGAAAATTACTGTTTTAACTAAAATCACAGTTATCAACCAATTAGTCACGGTTACTCCGACTTTGTCTTCTTCTACAGTTTCAATTGCAACCACTACTCCTTTTACTGCTCCTTTGATTGCGGCTGCTGAAATCACCCAGATCACTTCATCTTCTGTCATACTAAGCCCTTCACTTTCAAATGTTAGAACTTCTAAAGTTACAGGTGTCACTACCATTACACCAACTGTGAGTGCATCCAAAACTACCATTTTGACCAGAGTTACAGTCATCAGTGAATATATTACTGAAGTTGAGATCTCGGAAGCAACCACCACTTCTTCACCATTGCTATCCTCCTCATCCTCATCATCGACTGTCTCCCCAGTTATTGTTGTTTCATCTATCAAAGCTGCCATTTCTCTTCCAGTTGTTTCTATTACTTCCTCTGCTGCACTATCCAGCTACGTCCCAAAGCTAGTATCAACCGCTTCAGCATATATTTATTCTTCATCTTACTTTACTATTCCAACATCTGTTCCATCAAATGCTCCATATGCTAACTTTTCTATTGCTACTTATAAAAATTCTTCAGTTATAGTTCTCTCTAATCCAAGCGTTCAAGCTTCTTCTTTAACTTATTCCAATTCTTCCGCAGAAGATTCAGGTTCTTCTATTAATCAAAAAACTGCTCTTCCAACTTCAAGTTCAGAGTATAGTATTACAACTTCTAAAAGTTCAACTGCTTCTTTAACAACAGTTCATTTTTCATCATCAGAATTATCATCAGCACCAGGTTTTAGTGGTTCTATTACAACAGTCTACTTCTCATTATCATCAGACACTGAGGCAAAAGATATTATTTCATCTGGTTCAGCTTCATCCATTATTATTCCATCTTCAAACTCTCTTAGTGTTTATGAAGGTGGAGCAGCTGGTAAAGTTCCTGTTGTAGCAGCATTTGGATTGATGAGTTGGTTAATTGTTATGTTATAATGATGTCTTCAATTAATACCTTTTACTTGATTTCAAAGTAATCTATTTGATATGATTGTGCTTTCTTTGTTCCAGATTTTTATTTCTACTATTCTTGTTAATTTTTTATTTCCATAATGCTTTCAATTGTTGATTTTCTTATCTTCTGATTTTTTTTTTTTTTTTTCTTCACACTATTTTGGTATACTTATATGTTGCATTGTATAGACTACATGCTTGCTAACGTTTATTTTGAAAAAATAATGATAAAGGTAATCAATATTGAAGTTAGGCTTCCAAAAAAAAGTTGGTTCTTGACTTCATTCCTCTGACTTTAATATTTTTAAATTACATTCATATCAAAGCTTTTAATACGTTGCTCCTGTTCCACTGCACATCAGTATCAAGCTTCTTAAACTCGTTTCATTTTTGCTTTGCAAAAGACGGTTTACTAATACTCAGGTATCCTTTTTAAACATTTATATATGTATTAATTGTTATATATTTATATATGTGAATATATGGATACACAGTTCGATCCATTACCAGTTTATAATCACTGGCTTTCTATTGCATATTATCCAGAAGAATCTCTCAATCACTGATTTCGGTGTTCTTCTTTCTGGAAGTTGCATTCTTTTTGAGTACTTTCAGATTGCCTTGGTCCTTTGATTGTTTATTTCTTAGTTTCAATATCATATTAATATTGTGTGTTGTTTTGTTCTTTTGATTTCGAAAACTATAACAAATGATTCGCAGTTGTAAATTGACAACAACTTTAGCATTTTTGCTATATAATAGGTGTTATAGAGTTACTCTCTAGTTTTTGCAAGTAATTCCCACATTGAGAAAACATTAGATAACTTATCTCTCTCCCCATAAAAATATTATTTTTGGTATATTAAAAACAGTCAAATGAAAAGTAATGAAAATCAATGAAAAGAGATCTAGAGCGCTTATGTGATACTTTACCTTATTCTGTGGCGTGTGGATGATTACGTGATCAGCAATCATTCGCCACAGTTTCAACCCATGTGTGAAATGAATTAAAAATAAATAAATTAATTCACTGGTTCATTAATATTGCTTGAGTTCTGAACTCATTCGAAATCTATTCTTTTCTAAATCAATTTTGGAATCACTAGAGTTAAACCTAAAATGACTACAGAGTTTTACTATATGGATAATGATTCCACTTTACCTTTCACAGCTGAACATAACTCAGGAGAGCAAACTCCATTAGAAGAATTGACAAAATTAGGAGTTTTATATTATGAGTTCCCAACACTGAATCAAGTTAACCAATTAGCCACAGAAAGACATTACAGAAACAGAGATTATATCACTTTATCTAAGGATACTTTCTCTGCAGAAGTTTTAAAATCAAAGTTGGATACGTTTTATAAGGAACATTTACACGAAGATGAAGAGATCAGATATATAGTTGATGGTGAAGGCTATTTTGATGTTAGAGATTTGGATGACAGATGGATTAGATGTAAAGTTGTGAAAAATGATCTATTAATTTTACCCAAAGGTATTTACCACAGATTCACATTAACTAATAAATTCTATGTGAAAGCTCTAAGATTATTCCAAGATGAGCCAAAATGGGTTGCTTTGAATAGAGGTGATCATGACGAAGAATCCAAGACTGCCAGATCTGAATATTTAAATTCTTTACAAACCATTCAAGTGTGACAGTTCTAACTATATATTAAAAAAGTCTCTTTTTTTGTTTTAAACTGTTGTCGACACGTGCTTAGCGATGGCAGCTCTCCGCTTTTTAGCTCGTCTCAATATTATTCAAGCTCTTTTTTATACTTCTTCTGTCTAGTAATTGTACTCCTGTTATGTTATAGAATTTTATATTTTTCATGTTAAGAGTATTGCATACAGGATTGAGACAACCATCGCTGAAACCGGCTTTGATTGTAAGCCCATTTTTTTCCCAGAGAAATTCCTTCAGTTCTACGGTTCCACTTTCAATTATTTACAAATCACATCCAAAAATAGTTAAACATGAACCTAGCAAAACACCATTAAAACCTCTTTCAGAAGCTACAATGTCTGAAATTGAAGATAGATATAAGGATAAAAAGTTAGTGAAAAACAAGTATTACAAAAACACTCCAAACTTTTTAAAGCCATATATGAGATCATTAATGTTAAGACCATCACAATTTGTTGTATCGTTTGCTATATTACATGAACTTAGTGGCTTATTTCCATTTGTGATATTATGGTGGCTCTTAGTAAAATATGACTGGTTAATGACTACTATCGGATCTTTCGAATTTTCTCAAGACCTTTTCAATAAAGGAGTTGAAATAATTAATAAAGGATTAGTTAATTTCGAAGTTGATTCACCTGGAAATAAATTGAAAATGGTCACTGCTGGTGCCACTTCTTATGCCGTTGTTAAATTTTTATTCCCGGTCAGAATTGCATTTTGTTTTGCTTTAGCCCCATTTTTCGATAAATATACTGTAAGACCAATAGGTCGATTATTTGGCTTAATATTCAAGAGAAATAAAAAGACAGACAAACCGAATGAACTCAAAACTGATAAATAATTCTGTTTACTCTCTGTATATAATTTAAGTAAAATCCTTTATTTATAATAAATCGGTCCCGCAACTAAATAAAACATTGTAAAGAAATCACTAACAAAAGGTATTTTTGGAAACCAAAGCAGCGAGCATCTCTCGCCTACCTAATATTTCTCCAAACTATCTTCCTAACATTGTAAAACTTTATCAAAACATTTCCTAACAACAGTACGAATTGCTTGAGATGAATAGAAACAACCAGAATATTAATAACTTATATCAGCGACAGCTAAGCCAACAACAACAGCAGGTTTCTTCGCAGTTCCTACAGTCACAGCAACGACAACAACATAATCAACACAATGAATCACCTTCACAGCCAATAAGAGTAGCTTCTTCTGATTTTTTTACTATAGCCCCTTACAGAGCTCGTAAGGATAGTACCAGAGTATCTGTTATACAGAAATATCAAATTATTGGTTATATTGCTGCTGGTACTTATGGTAAAGTTTACAAGGCGAAAAGCAAAAAGGTCGGTATCAACAACAATATACTTTATGCAATTAAAAAATTTAAGACAGACTCAAAAGACAATGAAGTCATTCATTATACCGGGATTTCTCAGAGTGCAATTAGAGAAATGTCATTATGTAAAGAACTTAAACATGAAAACATTACAAATTTAATTGAAATTATTCTGGAGAGAAGGTCAATTTACATGGTTTTTGAATTTGCCGAATATGATTTATTACAGATTATTCATTATCACTCACATCCTGAATTTAAGCCTATACCGGAATTAACTTTAAAATCTGCAATTTTTCAGATATTAAAAGGCGTTTCTTATTTACATCAAAATTGGATTTTGCACAGAGATTTAAAACCTGCTAATATAATGGTAACTATAGATGGAGTAATTAAAATTGGTGATTTAGGTTTAGCTAGAAAATTTAATAATCCATTACAATCTTTTTATTCAGGCGATAAAGTTGTTGTTACTATTTGGTACAGGGCTCCAGAACTTTTATTAGGTGCAAGACACTATACTCCAGCAATTGATATGTGGGCTGTAGGTTGTATATTGGCTGAGTTATTATCTTTAAGACCATTATTCAAAGGTGAGGAAACCAAAATGGATAACAAAAAGCAAGTTCCATTTCAAGAAAATCAGTTACTAAAAATATTGGAAATTCTAGGAACGCCAACATTGGAAAAATGGCCTGACTTGAATAATTATCCTGAATATTCTCAATTATCAAAGTTTACTTTATTTCCTTCAAATTTAAAAGCTTGGTATCATGCAAATAATGGTACAAATAAAAATTGTTTGAAGTTATTAAGTGAACTGCTAGATTATGACCCATCAAAGAGGGTCGACGCTTTTGATTCGTTAGACCATAAATGGTTCAAAGAATCATCTTTTAGACCAGCCTCTAACATTTTTCAAAACTCTCATTTCAAGTATCCTATGAGAAAAATACAGAAAGACGATAATGATATTTTAGGGAAGTCCGTTAGACAACAAATTAATCAAGCTGCTGCTCATGCCCAGGCTAATGCTAATGCAAACCAGAGTCATCATCAACAGTTAGCATCAGCAGCTGGTAATTCTTTAATAAATCCTAATTTGTCATTGCAAAATTCTCTTAATAATAACGGAAGCGGACAGTCAACCAGAAGAAATTATTTAACAATGAATGGAGGCTACGGCGATCCAATGAATAATAGAAACAAAAAAATGAGATAAATATCAATATTACGCAACTTGATTATCTTTGTCAATACTTTCTCTGTTTTAGAATTTCTATACAATTATTCTTTAAAACGAAAAACCTATTAACTTTTTAATTTGTTATATATAGGGTCATTTGTTAGTTTTAGTTTTTACTTCAAATTTGCTCTTAGGTTTTTCTTTCATTCAATGTTTTAGTGTAAGTCATAACATTGTGTATTATTAAATAGCATATTATCCATTAACCAACTGCTTATTTATGTATTTAATGGTGCATGATGATGCATGTTTGGGTTTATAAGTTTTATAATGCGAGCAACTATTAGATCAGGAGGTTCATCATTACAAACGATCTTAAAGCAGTTTTTTTCATTAGCTGTAGGCAATTCCAAATCATTAAATTGAGATTTTAACATATGAGCTTTCATATAATGACCTTCTCTTTTAGTCATTCTTTCGTAAATTAATTCGAATTCATTGAACAAGATAAACAGTGAGACATTGATTTCTTCTTTAGTAAGACCAATATTCTGATATTTGGCATGTTCATATATTGTTGATTTAATTAAATCTCTGTATTTAAGTTTTAACATTGAACAAGAAACAACAACAACATCAAACTCCTTGGCTTTTTTGATTGATAGATTAGAGAGTTTGATCAACCAATCCCATCTATCACTATCATTCAAAGCATGACCATTCTTCATTTTCTCTATATTAGCCTGTGGATGATATTCATCACCTTCTATGAATATTGTTTTCGTTGTTTCATTTGAAAGTATTTTGGATATTTTATCTCCAACAGTAGACTTCCCACAGCCAGAAGTTCCTCCTATGAAAATAATTTCTGGCATCTTTTCTTCTGGAAATTATTTGAATATCTCTATATAAATAAATATTTATTCAGAAAGGAATTAATTACAACGAAATTGAAATTTGATGGTATCTTTTTTTCTCTCTTCGAAATCTCGGCTATCCTCACAATTTTACGAAATTTATGAAGCGAGTCGGATATTCAATTAAAATTATCACCCAAAATTAACAGTAGCACAATACACAGGTTAACTTTAAAAAGACAAAACACGATAGCAATGAAGTGAGACAAAAAATAGATAGCTGAATAAAAAATAGAAAAGCGCAAGCGGACAAGATTTGATCAATTGTATTGATTGAAAAACTTTAAAATATGTTCTTGAGTTTCTTTGTAAACATAGTCAGCATCCACCAATAAGCAATGTTTACCGCCTTCAATTTCAATTAATGTCTTGTTCTTCATTCCTGCTCTTTTATTCAAAGATTCAATAAACAATTGACTGCCTTTGATATCATTGACACCATCCTCAGTTCCATGAACAATTAATAAAGGTTTATCTAAATCAACTTGACTAAACAGACTAGGTGATAACAATTTTCTACCTCTTAAAATAAAGTCTCTGCATTCAACAAAATGTCCCGTTAGATTTTCACTTTTATTAACTGTCTCCATATAGTTTCCATAAATTTTGTCTCTCGTCATATCTTCCAACTTTAATTCTGTTTTCACTTTAAATTTCTTAGTGAAAGGTAAAAGGAAACAAGAAATTCTTACAACCCATTCAATCAATAAGCCGGGATAGGTATTTGGATGTAATAAAATCAATGGGGCCCCACCAACGTAAGAGTTGATTTTATCTTTAAACTCGCCATGACATAAATAATTTAGGATAATCCCACCTCCCATAGAAAAACCAAACAAATTTAATTTGGATGAATCCTTATTCTCCTTTTTCATCTCTTCAATGTTGTGTTTGATTATGAATGATAAACTTCTATAAACAAATTCATCATATGAATAACCTTTTTCGCCATTCTTCAAGAGTGTCTTACCTTCCCCTCTTTGATCAAAATAAAAAAAATCGTATCCATTATTAATCATAAAATCAATAAACCTGTAGTAAATTGAGTAAAAATCCCTGTATCCATGAACCATAATAATTCTACCCCTGTAATTCTCTGGAGTAGTCGTTTTCCACGTATAAGTTTGGAATACAGTATCTTCAAACTCAAGTTTTTTGGAAATTTCTTTCCCATCCTTTGAAACAAAAGGAGGTTCCATAAGAGGCAAATTTAATAACACTTATTACACTTTTTGGTAATAAGGCAGAAATAGCAATTTAGAGAAAATCAAACATCGATGCCGGCAGATTTATTGATTCCGGTCTTCTGAGCTCTATCATTTTCAAATGTGGCTGAAGAATAAGGCATGCGCCACTGACGCGTTCTCAGAAAAACTTCCTTAAAAGTCACGAAAAGTCCTTTTTCTGATGATAACGTTTTCCAACTCTTACTTTTAAAGCATTGAAATATTAAGAAATATGGGTATCAAAGGTTTGAGTGCTTTGGTTGCTGAAAATGCTCCTGGTGCAATTGTTTCCAATGAAATGAAAACTCTTTTTGGTAGAAAAATAGCAGTTGATGCATCAATGTGTTTATATCAATTTTTAATTGCTGTTAGACAACAAGATGGTAATAATTTAACTAATGAAGCAGGAGAAACCACATCTCACTTGATGGGTTTTTTCTACAGAACTATACGGATGGTTAGTACTGGTATCAAGCCATGTTATGTTTTTGATGGTAAACCACCAGTTTTAAAGGGGGGTGAACTGGAAAAAAGATTGAAAAGAAGAGAAGAAGCTGAATCTAAGGCCAAAGAATTGAAAGAGACAGGGACTGTTGAAGAATTACAAAAATTTGAAAGAAGAACAGTCAGAGCAACAAGGCAACATAATGAAGAAGCAAAGAAGTTATTAACTTTGATGGGGATTCCATTTGTTGAAGCACCATGTGAAGCTGAGGCACAATGTGCTGAATTGGCTAAAAAAGGTAAAGTTTATGCTGCGGCCTCTGAAGATATGGATACTCTATGTTATAAACCTCCTTATCTATTAAGACATGTTACTGCTGCTGAAGCACGTAAGTTAAAGATTCAGGAATATAATCCTGATAAAGTTTTAGCTGCTTTTGATATGACAATTGAACAATTTGTTGATTTAAGTATTTTATTAGGTTGTGATTACTGTGAAACAATTAAAGGTGTTGGTCCAGTGACTGCCCTTAAATTAATCAAAGAACATGTGACATTGGAAAAAGTTATTGAATCTATTGAAAGCAATCCAAAATCCAAATATAAAGTTCCCGAAAATTGGCCATATAAAGAAGCTAGAGAGTTGTTCTTGAATCCCGAAGTTAAGAATGGTAGTGAAGTCGATTTAAAGTGGACAGAGCCTGATGTTGAAGGTTTGGTTCAATATATGGTGAAAGAAAATGGATTTAGTGAGCAAAGAATCAGAGATGGAGCTGAAAAATTGAAGAAAGGTTTAAAAGGGGGTACTCAAGGAAGACTGGATGGTTTCTTCAAAATCTCTGGACCTCTAAAGAAGAGACCCGCTGAAGATAATAAAAAAGGTGGGAAATCCAAAAAGGCTAAGACTACAAAGAAAAAGTAGGCTCTTGTATAACAATAAGTTTTAAATTCTACACCTCTACAACACAAAGAAAACTCATATATATATATAGAAAATGTATCTAAAAGAAGTGTATAATATATTTGTAAAAAAAAAAAATCAAAAGATCAAGAAATATAAGGGGGATTTCTAAAACTCCTCGTTAACGCTTGTATTTGTACTGGGTTCGGCAAGAAAATTTGATAATGGTGATACATTATTTATTATACTGGCAGCTGTTTCTGAGATTGTGACTGTTATACCTTTATTTTCACTTCCTACGAACCTTTTCATACTATTATCAATCCCTGAAAAGCAACGTGCAACTTCAACTATTGGCCAAGGAGCAGATCTAAATAGAGGTAGAATGTGACCATAGAATGGAATCATTATTTCACCTCGTTTACCCATTTCAACTGATTTTAAAACAGTTTTGGCAACATCTTTAGGATCCAACTCCGGTGCCAATAACGTAGACGGTGTTTTGACTCCATCAAATAGTTTTGTTCTCATTTGCCCTGGGCAAACTAATAAGGTTTTGACACCAGTGGTATTTAATGCAGGTGGTCCCAGTTCGTAAGTTAAAGATTCGTGCAATGCAACCAAACCTGATTTTGAAGCACCATAAACACTTAAACGAGCAGGAGACATATATCCTAATGTTGAACCAATTGTCACAATGTATCCTCTTTTCATTTCAAGCATGGATGGTAAAAATGTTTTAATTGTATAAAAGCTCGCTAGCAAATTAACTTCTAACACTTTCTCAATCTCTTCAAAAGAAAGATCTAAAATTGTTTTTCCAGCAGCTATACCAGCATTATTAATAAGTAATGTTACATTTCCAACTTCATCTTTAATTGTCTTACCAGCTTGTGAAACTTCTTCTCTATTACTAACGTCACATTTATAGTAATGAACGCCTGCAATGTAGTCGTCTGAGTCCCTATTTGGAACTGTAACATCTAATACCACAACTTCAGCTCCTGTTTTTCTGAAAGTAGAAACCATTTCTTTTCCAAATCCTGAAGAGCCTCCAGTAATTACAATAATATCTCTATATGGATCAAAAATCATACCAACTATAGAATTTGAAATACTCAGTAGGGTCTTATTTGCTCGATATAATAAATCTATTAAAGTCATTATGTATGCTTATTGTTATGCTTTATGTATGATAAGCAAATAATAAATGAAACTGACAATATATAGCAGTGCAGAAAGCAAAAGTTCACTAAACAAAGCACCGTGACAAAAGAGTGCTTCCAGAATAAGTTTAAGAACTTATCCATCTGTGCACCACTTTTATTTTGCCCGCAAGTATTTATTGATCACGTCATTAAATATTTACACTCTTCACAGTAAATCTTATAAAGTTTGACTTTTTGCCTTCTATATTCAAATAAACTATAAATATCAATCTATCGATCTATCAATAAATGTCAATCAATTCTCTGAATAAAGCTCCACCTGAAATTTTACGTATCAAACGTAAACGAACAGAGGATCCCTTACAAGCATTACTATTAGATGACAGAAGAACATTAAAAAGATCAAAGTCGTCATTAGCACTCAATGCTTCTCTATCTCCAAACAGCAATTACATATTTAAATTAGCAAGAACAGATGATTTTGACGACAATTCAAACACTCCAACTTTATTACAATCCAATTCCAAGAAATCAAACAGATTGAGAACAGATTTACGTAAGGTTTTTTCAATGCCTAAAAGTGATCAATCATCTACGACAGATTCACATGTAGCCAATGATACAAGTTTAGAGACACCATCTCAACTGACTTCAAATGAAGTCAATCCAGAGCTATTGGATATGTTAAATGATTATCTCAAATTCAATGACTCTCCGGATGAGAGAGCATCAGTTAAACCCCCAAAGAGAAGAATGTCTAGTATATCATCTTCAGAAAAACCTGGAAGTATTATAAGTAACCACACTAACCAGTTGGCTCCAACAAATGAAGTTATTGACGATGATGAAGCTGATTATGTTTATGATGTTTACTTCAGAGATAAAGCTGTTAATGATCAATGGGAAAAGGATAAGATAGGTTATATCAGATTTGATGAAGATGACAAAGATATGCTAGATGAGGATGAAAAAGCAACTGGAGTAGAACTGCTTTCAGATGATGAAGATTCAAATGATGAGAATTTTTATAGAAATGAATACCCTGAAGATGAAGATGATGGATATGATGATGACCTCTCGATAGGCCTTGAAGAACCAAGTGATGACCAAGATGATGAGTTTGATATAATACACGACAGGGGTAGATTCAATTTAAATGATGTTGTATCAACGGAAGGCTTACATGCCGTGTCAAATGTTGATTACAAGGATTTATATAGACAGATGTCTAGCAAAGAAAAATATGTTGACTCAGGATATGATCATTTTGATAATGAGATGGATGACGATGAAGATGACACCGAAGAGTTTCAAAGGCATCAGTTTTTTAAAAGTGATGCTACCGATCCAATCGCTGTTCATAGAGATAAAATATTTGGTAGGTTAGATAAAATGATTAAAAGTAAGAAACCCTGAATATCTCATTGTTTTATTACTAACAAGTAATTTGATTTATAAATAACACTATTGTAATATAATACGCATTTGATTTAAATGAACTAATGACAAATACTAATATTTCCACTTTAAGTAACGTAGTACAACGGTGTTCTGAGCGTGACACAATTTTCAAACAGGCCCATAACTAAATAATTTATTTTAGGGCGATTTCTTTTTAACTTGGTCCTTAGCCAGATAAAATTTTTGTTCTTTACAGTGTATTATAAATTTAGAATACTTGGCCTGTTTGGTCTATCATGCTGATTGAAATTTTTACTGATCACTTGTTCTTATCTTTTACTGCTACAAGTCTTGGATAAATTTTTATCATCATGTCCTCTGGGTTCAGAAATAGGGTTTTTAGATCACCAGGTGCTGTCTCTAGTTCAAATTCCAAACCAAAGCAGCAAAACGGTGTTTCAAATGCTGAGATTAATTCTAAAGCCTATGAGAGGATCAGCTTAAATTGTTTAGATAATGCTGCTAATACTTGGAGACCTGTTCATAGCGCCAGTAACTCAAAAAGCTCAACTGGTAAAGGTCCTAACAATGATGATCTAGACTGGAAGACTCAAATAACCGGTTCCAATGATTATTCCACAGTCCCTACGTGGATATCCAAAAGTGTAAAGGCAAATTCAAACATCCCAGATACTCTTAAAAATCACATTCCTGGTCCTGAATTTTCTGAAGTTTCTGGTCAAAAAGAATCATTAATTGAGGTGCCTTTTGATGATGAACCAAAGAAGAATGTTGATAAATGTGGCGATAATGTCACTCTTTCATCTTCCTCCTATCCTATTGTCTCAGAAGAACCATCTGCCTCAAAGGAAGACCATGATTCAATCAAATATTTCAAGAATATTGATTCGAAACATATGTCAAAGGATGTAACTACTTCTACTGAAGCAGAATATGAAAGAGAACTTCAAGACACTGTGAAGGACATTCAAAAATCAACAAAGCAGCTGGATTCATTAGAATATATTACTAAAAAGACACTAGAGCCCATGCCAAAACCAAGATTAAAAACAATAATAGCATTGGATCCAAAACAAAAGCCAACCGATAAAACCAAAAAGGCCAGCGATGATACTCAAGAAAATGATGATGATGATGATGATTGGTTCAAAAAAACTTTACAAGATATTACAAGGGTTATAACGAATCATGAATCTGCGGAGTCTGATCCTCAGTCTGATACTGGGTCTGGTGTTGATTGGAGCCCGGATGAAGTTAATAAAGTTGAGGAGAATAATGTGCTAAATGAACCTGGACCATCAGAAGAAAAAGATGATGATTTTCTGAGTGCTCATTCATCAATTCACCACAATTATGATGACGTTGATAAAGCCATCATCAAAGGTACCAATTCGTCAACCACTTTGCTCTCTGTTAATGACTCAGGTACACCTGAAAATGATGTTAATATTCAGTTGTCCAAAGAGCATGAAAGAAAGTCAACACAGGTTGATCTCGCAGAATCTAATAAAACAGCTAATGTATTTCAGAATGAAACAAAACCCAAGCCCTTATCAATAAACAAGAATTCTTCAAAAATATCAAGTTCAAAAAAAAAATTTCAATCCAAATTAAATAGTTCAAAAGAAGTTGATGAAAGTAAAAATTTGTCGCATCAGAAATTTGAACAGAAACTTGTTAAGGCACATCTAACGGGTGAGGACTTATCTCGTTATAATTCCCAGTTATCATCATTCTTAAAAAAGCATGTAATACTACATTTCCGCAATAGTCCTGAATTCCATCAAATGGATGGTGCTTTCAATCCTAATCCAATAAAGTGTGAAAAGAAACCTAGTAAGCTAGGTAGACTGTTCAAGAGCATTCGGTAAATTCAAGAGTTATTTTTTCCCCGTCTTCTGGTAGTGTTTACTTTTTTTAATTGACTTTTCTACTATTTTCTTTTTCATGTTTTATCTTTTAATCATTCCTTTATTATTTAATTTCAGGTGAATAAATGCTAAAAATTATGTATTTTAGACTGTAGTAACACTATTGAATCGTCTAAACTAAGTGTCAGCAATGCTGCTGATTTTACATTCAGCTCTGATTCGATAAGACTGGTTCAAATCCGGAAATTCCGGAACAAGACGCCACCTAAGGCCACGCTCAGTAAATGAGAAAAACAAGACCATTCATTGTTAAACAAAGCTTGTACTCTGAAGAGTAATTCTTTTAGTACACAGCTTTATAATATAGATAACTCCTACAACCTAGTTGCAAATCTATACAATCTCAAATTGAATCAATCTGACTATGTCTTTAAGAGGAGTCGGTAAAGCCATATATAGAACACCTTATCAATTATTTGGTCAAAAGTCTACAGATGATGAGATAATTGTTCAATGGGAACATGATATCAAAGCTGCAATAGCTGGATTAGATTTCCTAGAATTACAACAAAAGAAGTTAAAAACAATTTGGAGCTCTGTATTGTGGAATAACTTGGATGTCAACCGTTCGTTTAGTCTTTTTCATAGACCACTAGAAGATTTAGCCGAAGCAGATGAAGAAGAAAATCATGATGATAAAGACTTTTTGGAAGCCAGAGTTTCTGATGATAATGAGCAATTTTCTACTATCACAACACATGAATTGAAACAAGCTTTCAAACTGTTTAAGTCCATGTGTGATAAAATCACTGAAAAAATTGAATTCAATCAACAAGAATTCAATGAGCAATCAAATAACATGAAAGATCATTTGAAACATGTTTTAAAGTTAATCATCAAGAGAAACCATAAGAAAATAGATTATGATATGAATCATAGTGTAGTCCAAAAATTGTTGAGTAATAATGGAAGTGGGGAAATTTCTTCTAAAGATAGAAAAAAGTTACAAACTGGAAAAAGGCAATTGGATGAAACAACTGTAATTTTTAATGATCTTGATAATAAAGTCAGGTTAATCTTGCCTCAAGTTATGGAAACTCTTTCTGAATTCATTAATAAATTATCTTTAAAAATTTATTATCAAAATTTGGATATTATCAAAATGCTTGAGAGCAATATAGACAAATATTCCGTTTCTCAAGGACTAAATACCTCCAAATTAAATTTACTTACTTATACTAGAATTATTGCTGAATTTGGTGATGAATATGCCCAAACTGAAAATAAATTGCATAGCTTAACAATGTTGAAAGAGTACAAAGAATTACAAAGCCGAACTATCAAAGATAGAACTATTCACACTGTCAATACAGCAGCTTCCGTTGTTATTGATTCTGTTGCTGGGTTTACCAATACAGTCTATACCAAAGCAAAAAATCCAAATCAAAAGCTGAATATCAGAAATATGAACATTGATAATCCTGTGAAACCTTATTCTAAAGACGGAATGTTTTCAGGGACCGCTTCCACCGACCCAGTTAAATTCATAACTACTGAATCTTACGGTGGAGATAATATTGAATATGTGATACCCGATGAGATTTACGTATCAGATCATGAATATAATAAGACACCAGAGCCATTAGATACTAATACAACCAGTCAATCTCAATCACCCATTCAGCAATTGAGCAGTGGATCAGAAAATGACGATAATTCAGATGCACAGTGGTTGAAACCTTTATCATTAAAGAAGTCTAGGGACGTACAACAACAAGCACATGTCATAGATGAAACTCTATCTTTGTCAGAAGCTACTAAAACACAATTAGAAAATGATGAACCATATACACTGCCAAAATCAGATTTTGTTGAGTCAGCTACAGCAATACGTTCAACCTCACCAACACAAACTTTCAATATCGCAAAACCTAAAGCCAACTCTAATCCTAAAAGATTATCCATATCTCAATTTCAACTTCCGAACTATTCTGAAACGGCTAAGTACGTTAACGTTTCTAACGAAGCTGTCAAGTCTAGAATACGAAATAGTGTCATTAAACCCAATTTAGAATTGGCACCTGTTACCAGTAAATTTGAAGAAACAGATAAAATGAAGCATGATTTTTCAGATTCAGTCAAATCCAGATCTAGTATAACAGCCAATTTATTTTTCATGTCAGCACAATCATTAAACTAATCAATAAAACAACTAAGCTTTCTGATTTTCTTTCTTGTTATTCAGTTTTTTTTTCTATATTACTTATAGTTTTGTATAATTTACTTCTTCGGCTATAATAGCTCTGATTTGCACATGCATAGGAGATGACTATACCTAAATATTTAAATATATATACGTTAAAGTGCTTGCATTTGCAGCAATTGTTGAAAATTTCTTGGTATCTCAGCATTATTAGTTAGACTGAAAAAGCCCTTTGAGTAAATATGTTTGTCATAAGGTATTCCTGCAGAGATACTTATTCTTGGACCAAGCCAGTTCCATAATTCTATATTCCTTTATATTTGATAAAAGAAAACTTTACAGCATACAACATGTCTAACTGGACTTAAAAATCCGAAGCAGTAATAAGATTCAATTAATTGAATGTAGAGGGTATTAGTAGTGGATGATTCTTGGTTTACATTTCGCTAAAGTTCATTACTACTGATTTTTGCCAACGAATTATCTTCATTTTGAGGAACATTCTAGTTTTAACAAAAAACATATTAAGGGGTATTTGCTAAACTATAGTCAAAATAATTATTTTCTATGAAAGTATAATATGTGAAATTAATAATACAAGCAAATTCATCTTACGCGCGGTGTTAGTACTAGTCTAGTACTTACTACCAGTTCTTCCATATGCCGCATTTGCTGTTCTTTCAATTGATGGATTCTCGTTGCATCAATTTTGAATCATTTATTTATTCCAGAAGTTTTTATTTTAATGGGAAACATTTTGAAGTAGGGTATTTATTTAGTTTGGCTAATTTTTTCATCCGTAATGCAATCCAAAATCACACAATAATTATTGAGGTTGGTAATGAAAGAAAGTTTGGTTATTTCTGATATTACTGTAAATTTCTCTGAAAAATATAAGAATATAAAATGATATCTTGTATCCAGATAATATATATAACTAAAAAATAGTCTCAGTTATAGTTTAACCGTTTTTAAGCAGAAATAAATAAAAAGCGTTTTGAGTGAGTATCTATTGTAGCGATGTGAAGTTTTAATGCGGGAAAGACAAGCGGTCAATGCAATAAAGTTACACATCCTATGTCCTCTACCTTCAGCTTATCGACTTAAGATACTCATTTGATCTTCTATAAAAATCACTGAAATTTTTAAACTAATGTTCTTTATGAATTTCGGTAGAATATTAGTAAGAGCACATATATGAAACATCATCTACTTCTTTCTTGGGTAGACTGGAGAGGTGTATATACATAAAGAGCAATATTGATAAAGTGTCTTGGAGTTGATATTGATCTTGTATTCTGTGTCAATTTTGTCAGCTGGAAATGTTTCAAATGTTCAAATAGTAATGGTTAATCATTGGGGCTATCAAATTGATTGTTTCAAACGGGGTTCAATTACCGCTGATCATCAGTGTCAAGTAAAATCATTTAAAAGTTTATCTACAGCATATGCACGCACTTGAAAGTTACAAAAAAACCATTTGGGTAGCTCCACATATCTTGTATTCTACACCAAAATATAATCTAAATAGTGTATGCGTATAAATAAAATATTCAGTATCAGTCATCATTTTCTAATTTGTACCTAAAATTCAGTTTAGATGTCAGGACTCTTAAAGCGAAATAGCAGAAACCTTTGGAACAAAGAAAATAATTAGATGAATAAGATTTGGAGTTTGTGTACCTTTTCTTAAATGCAAGATCTTTATGTTCTCATCTTTTACTCCAAATTAAGTTTAATTCGGGATTTTTCAGGCATAGTGGAAGCTATAAAAATACACATGGCAGCAAGTTTACTTATTTCACAATTATTTATTTAGTTATGAACTTCTTTATGTTTTAAAAATATAGTGATGATGTTTATTATGGGTGTTATTATGTTTTGTCGACAACCATCATACTAGGAATTTTAGTTGGGACAAAACATTTATTTTGTTATAATATGCTGTGTTAGTTAATAATCAACAGCTGAAATAATTGGTTTTTACTTTTCAAAGGGTTTAATTAGAGGTGAAAACAATCTAGCCTTTGTAATGTAATATTTCTGATTTGCAATTGGATTGACTAACATTTTAATGAATATCCAACTTCAGGATTTTTGTTCATTTTTTTTTTCCAATAGTATTCATGACACACAGAGTTTCTACCCCTTAATCTGGGTTAAACTGTTTGAATATAACCCTAAAATTATCGTATCCTTGGTTACTGACAATAAAAATGTTCTATTTAGTTAAATTTTTTTACACAGTTCCATTCCCTAATTTATGGTAGCACCAAAATCGTTAATGTTTGTTAGGTAGAACTATAAGCCGTGGTGACTCTATTGGGTGAATAATCACTTGCAATTCGGTGCCCGTTCTATGTCCGGTTTGTAAGTAGATGCCACCCTGCAGATGGCGTTTCTCTGGATGTGAAAACCGGACGCCGTTACCGCAACTGCTTTTCATTTAACCACCCAACTACCTTTGTTTCCAATGAAACTGAAAAGAAAAACTGAAGAGACATATACGTAGTGAAATTAAGGAAAGCTTTCTATTTAAAGGTGTGGTGTTATTTGTTATTGGCAGAAAATTAAAGAACCGCAAAGTGTTAAATAACGTAGTTTCAATTCTACTTAGATGCTCCAATGGCTAGTTGGTAAAGTGGTGCCTATATAAATTGCAAAAAAAAATACAAGTTAATCATAGCCAGCTTTCTAGTTTGTTGGTAGATTTACACTACAGAATTCTTAAAGATGCTTGATGGGACTTGAAGGAATTGACTATTGCTTCCCTATAATCTGTTTTTTTCACACTTCTATACACTTCTATATTAAGATATAGTCCATGCAGCATACCTATTGAATTAATATACTAGTCTCATCGAATGCAAAGGAGATGGCATCTGCGATTACTCTTTTAAGTACAAACCCAACATAAAGATCTATCCCCAAACATGACGAATAAGTGAAGCTTCAATCTATTTTTTCTTTACTCTAAAGCAAAAACTATAAAGAAATTAGATTTATGTCCAAATGATTCTAAGCAACTAGTGCTTCCATATGTATTTCAATTATTTCAATTTATTTTGATAATTAGATATAGGAATCTCATTCAAATAGAGATGTTAATAGTTAGTAAATAAATAAGGTAGAAAGGACTGACCCATAATAAGTTTCTCCAAACCTTTCGTTGACGATTACTAACATTGTATATTTATAGAAGTGGGTGGTATTTCAAATAGATATACAGCATCGTGTAGGTAAGTACCTTTCGAGCGTAACAGTTCATGTCAATTTTAGGGTACCTTGCGTTTAACAAAATTCATAAAATTAATATTCTATAGGAATTATTTTAGCATGTATACATTTTACTCAGATACGTATACTAATGGTTGAATCATAACAACTTTACACATCAATTTTGGTTTATCTCAAGAAATGTTTTTACCAAAAAATGACCTCATTCCATTTATTTGTCCCGTATTCTTAGTTTCATATAATGACTGGTTGTGGTTGTCCCATATAAAATAACATATTTACTTTTTTGTTAGCCCTAGAAATAAATTATAAGACTGAAAAACTATGTGACTAAGTATTTTAAAAATTTAGTTGAATTAAACCTATAAAATTGTTTATTTTGACTCAAACTAGACCATAACACCTAAAGTAAAAAAAAAGCATCGGAATTAAACTTGGACGCATCACCTACATAAAAAATAATAAACTACGTAGACCGTTTAACTTGTTTGGGAAATAAACCAACGGTAGCTTCAAATCTAAATAACCAGGAGAGAAACTTAATAGAAATCAGAAATTTAGATGGCTCCTTAATTCAATTAGACCTACCAATCAAACTGAATGCTGATCGGGCGTTTTGAGTTTAATTTTTTAATTCATCTTTTTTGCTTCGCAGGCATCTTCAATATAGTGCACTACTAACTGCTATCATTATTTCATTTTATAGGAATTAATATTTAACGTTCTTTGATTGAAATTATTATTTTGAATAAAACAGAATCACATATATATTATGTTATCAAATAATTTAAGTGATTTGAGTAACTTAAGGGCCATCCAGTTTTGTGGGAAATGCTTAATTAACTCTAATTGGATATTCACATGAAAAAAAATTGTTTAGAAATTTTATATATAAAGCTTTACGCGTCCGAAAGCTTTTTGAATAGATGTTTTGTTCAATGAAAAAAAACATCTTTACTAACGTTTAAAAAGTCTAAATGGACCGGAGTTAAAATTACACTTTAGTTGATTTTACCAAAAACAAAAAAAAGTGCATGGCGATGAAGATTGACGAATGAGCAACTTGGCAACAAACATAAGAATTTCAGTGGGGTTTTTGAAAACCAAAATACCTATAAAAAGAATACATTTTTACTTCCATGAGAATATGTAAGATCGTCAAATATACTGGGTCATTTTAAAAGATATGTAAGCTAAAAGAAGTTACTCAATCAACAAATATAGGGCTTACGATAATAAGCCAATCCCAACGATTGCTGATTCTTTATGATGAGTAAATGTTTATTAACCAGTTGATGAGACCACACACCCATAATAACTGCCTATTTCATTTGATTAATGAAGTGAAGTGAATTTATATTTGGAATACGTCTAAAATTTAAAGAGCAACAGAATATAGAGAACGCGATAAAAGCATAAAAGCATAAAAATGCAAATAAACAATAAATATCAAAACCTAAAAAATTAAAGGGGGAAGGAGGATTGATGACGAATGATGGAGGTATGGCATCAAGATACCATGTCCATTAACCTTTTCTACTCTAAAATTAAAGATCTAATCGTCTATTAAATAACTTCAGAAATGTTTATATAAAAAACTCAAAGATTTTAAGGTCAAACGAACGTACAGTGAAATTTCAATTTAGCTAATGAGTGAGTGAGTTAGTTTCAACCAAATATTCAAGATCTAATCGAGAAAAGAGGCTTTTTTGTTTTCTTTGTCTTATAAATTGATACATTAATATTCAACTACTCTTTTTAAGATTCGGGTTATCTACAAATTCTGCCCTCATAATACGTACGTTGTACAACATCTTGTTAACCTCAACTGCTTGCAGCTTGACTGGCTGTGTGAATTAACATTTACGAGCGTGCCTTCAGCAATTTTGAAAATCCTCAAAATTAGCATATCGTTTATTCCAATAATACATTTTTACAATGATAAAGCTGATATCTTAAAAAGATAGTAAAAGACTGTTACGTAGACCTGAAACCAATCATTATATATGATTAGAATGTAGTCGAAACGAAGCAAAAAAATGTTTCATCTCTGTTAATTCACCCGTGCACCAGGCTGAGTTTTTTAGTGATGCGTTGTTCCCGATTTTCATTTACCCCTAAACGCTGATATTGCACTAGCCATAGAACTTGAACCTGTGAGCAGTATTTTCTCACTTGACCATATTATCAAATGTATGGTTGTTTTTTGATAATAAGAAGGACATATTTTAATTTGTATAAAATCACGACTAATTTCTGTTTACTCATCGCATAAGCATAGTGACCAAATTACTCTAGCCCCGTAAGGTTAATATTTATTTCCAAATACAAAGGGCATTATTGAATTGATATATTAACCGTGTAACAAAGACATTAAGATTTAAAGATAATAAATTCATCAGAAAGTCAGCCAATATCAAGGAAATGCCACATAATGCCTGAATTCCTCAGCATATGCATATACCACTAGCACTGGATTTATAATATCAAAAACAACCCGTAGACAAGAATCACCAAAATTTATAAACATCAGCAGGTCATCTCATCTACTTTAGAGAAGGGTATTATTTAATTTAAAAACCGTTGCTCTTGTTACCCGTTTCTTTTTGCCACTCAAATTTTACCTTTTACCAAACCAAGTAAATGAAGAAAGTTCAAGTCTAAACATTTTAGCGCCAGATTAAACAATTAAAGAATTCATACTAATCCACAATAAACAAACAAAAAAACAATAAATAATTAACAAAAAGTGTTACGATACCATTAAAGTAACATAAGTTTGCTTTTATCTAAAGGTATGCTTGGTTGTGGTGATAGATCTTGTAGATTGCTTCAAATATGGATGATCCAGAAGTTTCTTTAGATGGTGAAGAGACTTTATCTGAGGTGTACTATCACTTATTATTTATATATTCTATTCCGCGGAGAATAAGAGGCATAGCATATCCTTAAAAATAATAGTTATGTTAAGCTCTGATAGTAAGAGAGTTTTTGGAATATATATATTCTCACCCATATACCATTTGAAACGGAGCTTTGGTTTTATTTGTACTCGTGCTTGCGCTTGTTTTTGTGCAATATAGCTAAATATTAGCCTCTTGTTTGATTAGCCTGGGCTTTGGTTTTTTTTTATTCTTTACCGGATTAGTCAATAAAGATCATTAGATAAACTCATCATATAATACATCTAGATAGTGCTTATTAGTTAAGTCTTCTCTTGGTACCCATTATTTGATCAGCTTATAACAGTTTCCAATCGCAGTGAATCTATTTGAGCTAAATTTCAATTCATAAAATTCAGTAACAAATGGGCCTAAATTTCAGGACAAAACAATTTTCTTTTTATCTTAATCTTCATAACTACATTCTATAGAACTACATTCTACAAAACCTACCAGACGGAATGATTTTCATTGACTCATTGTCATTTGGCTTGGTCATTTATTTAGTTTTTAGATTTTAAATTAACTAAACCGATCAACATTCAGACCGAGACCAGTTTCAAACTCTTAAGTTTTTGTTTTACGTATTTCTTTATGCGCCGTATGTTTAAAACAATTGGCTCATTTTTTTTAATTTTATCTTGATAATTGATTTAACAGTAAACAAATCAAAAAGGAAAAAAAAATACATTAGACACCTAAATATCAGGTTTTGTTCTACTACCAATGAGAAAGTTTAGATGAAACCAATATTAGTCGATTATTTTCTTTTCATTCATCACCTTCCACCTAATTTAATACACCAGTGCTTGTTTTGCTTTCATCCCTTTCCTTTTTTATTCAAGGTCTGCTTTTATCCGATAAGAGCATGTATTCCTTCGTTCCATTTGATAGTCTATTTTATTTCATTTCAGATATGGGACTAATAAATCAAGTAATCTTCTATCAATCATTTTTTCTATTAATACCGTAAATAAATACATTTTTTTTATCAAAGATAAGCCGTTCGAACGAACTTGATGAAATTAACTAAAGCCAAAATTCTGAGCATTAGTTAGTTAATAAATGTGTTAAAATATGTTACTACATATAAGTTGTATTACTAAAACTATGAGATTTAGAGAAGAAAGAGAATTTCAAAGACAATGTTAATCAATTATAGCAAACAAATTTTAAATAAAAATAAAAAATTAGTAAAATGACAATAAAAAAGAGTTGAAACTAGAATATTTAAAGAGTGTGTAGGTAGAATGAGATATATGGGTGTTTGAGGTTTAGGTTAGGTAATTCAAAAGATCAAATTAAAAAATCAAAAAAAGCAGGAGCAATAGAGTAAGGGTAATTAAAATAAAAGCAGGAATAAAATCAGATGCGAGGAAAATAAAACAGAACATGTTTATGAAAATAATTATGAGTGATGAAAGAAGCGTAAGCGTAATATTAACAACAAAATCGATTGTAAAGAGTCAGAAACGAAGTAAACAAATGAAAATTTAAAATGAGAAGAACAATAAGGAGGAAAGTGAAGAAAGAAACAAACAATATTAAAGTCAGAGAGCCAGCTGTATTTATATAACCTATTATATGAAGAGTGGGAAAAAAATTAATAATAACATCTTTGTTTTTTGTAACAAATGGGTAGTTGAAGACGATTTTTATATGATTGTTTTTCAGCGGGTAATGAATTTTTGAACAGGAGGACGAGTGCTTGACTCTTTATAGTACTTTCTTAAATATTCACATTCAATAGTCTTACCATCTCCATCCATTGCTAAAACATGTTCCAACCAATCTTTACCGGTCAACCTCAGACCACATTTACAAGTACCGAAACAAGGTAATTTATCATTCAAATTATGAAACTTTTTGACTTCACAATTATCAAATTCAAAATGAGAGTTCAATAAATGTTTTTTAAAATCATAAGGTCTATTAAATTGTTTGGTTTTATGTAAGCATTGTCTTGGTGGGAAAATACATTTAAAACGAGACTGAATATCATGAGTTCTAATATGTCTTGTGATATCTCTAGTAATATATTTACCACATATTGAACATTGTTTAGCTTGAAATTTACCTTTCATTTTCGAAGACCCAGAAACAGAAGAAGAGCGAGAACTAGTGGAACTTTGAGAAGAAGTAGATGATGGTCTCACAATTTGATGCGAAGCATGAGAGTGCTGATGATGGTCTTCATCATTATCATCACGCTCATGTGTATGTTCATGTTGTTCGTCATCTGTTGAACAAGGAGATTCTAATGCAACCATTGAAATGTGTTGGTGCTGTTGAGGGTGGGAATGTGAATGTTGCCTAGTTGAAACAATATTAGAAACAAATGGAATGGTAGTAGCAACAGAACATTTAGAAGACAAAGAGAATTGTCTTGGTTCAGAAGGTGGTTGGCAAGCTTGAACTGGAATCATAACATTACCGAAATCTTCTTTAGAAATTGAAGATCTTGTTGAAAAAATAGATGTGGAACGAGAAGAAGCATCAGATAATTCAGCATCACTAACCAGAGGTTCAGCAGATGGATTGCTTGTAAGGCTATAATAATTATAGCCTGGAACGGAAAATGGAACTGTATTTGAAGATATTGGAGATTCTATGAGATTTGTATTATTCATAGCTAATTCATTGAATTTCTTTTCATTATCTGGAAATTGCTGTTGCTGTAAAAAAATGTTTGATCTTTGATGTTGCATAGGCTGTGGATGTTGTAACTGTGTTTCGTATTGTTGCTGTTGACTTTCTAAAACCAAAGACATACCGGCAGATTGCAAATCAAAATTTGGAGGCAATAGATTCATAGCAAAAGGTGGAATAGTTGAATCACAGTCATCGTCATGACATTGGGTATGAGTATTGGTATTATTATTATTCACTTCTGGGCAAAGACTATTGAAATAATCAGTGTTAGGAAAGTCATCTTCAAGCAAAGAGTCAAAAGAGACGCTTGAAGGGACAGAGTACATGCTAGGAACTAGTTGTTGATTCATGGAAAGAGTGGAACAGTAAAAGACTGAAGATACAAAGAGATAAAGACACAAAAAGTAAAAAAGTATGAACGTAAAAAAGTAGGAAAGTTGAAACACTCATGGGACAGATGATGGGAGGAGGGAAGATTGGTAGGTATTTATATTTATATCAATTAGCCAGTTGGAAATCGAGCTTAGATTAGTGTGTGAACTAGTATTTAAATTTACTCCAATGGGGCATTAGCGGGCTAGCGTGTCGGGTCGTGCGCAGTCCAGGCCTGCAGGCGGTAAAGCGGTGCAGCGGTGCATTTGGCCGTTGCCGTTGCTAAATCACTGCACCTCTTCCCTGCAGCGCCCGTGCTGGCCAGCACGGGGCAGCACCTGGGAGATTGACCGATCTGCAAGACTGTTTTTTGTCGAAGGCCACTCGACAGTATATTCCGCGAAAGCTCCAGAACAGTGTCAACTGATTGCAGATTACGCGGATATTTTTATTTATTCTAAAAGTAAGAAAGCCAAAAAAAACAAATTATGTCTTGAAAATCTAGTGGTCTGTTATCTTTTCCTTCTTCATCCCATCCCAACCAGCTGCTCATCGCCATCGCCATCCATCGCTTCCGGTAGGATAAACTTCAACTCATATTTCATTAATATTTTTCATAATTGAGAATAACCACTCGTAATAAAATCGGTACCTCAAATCCAAATTCAGACAAATGGTTTAAATTGGACGAGCTAGACTCAAGACTACCTATACAACACTTCCTCGAGTTCCTACATATCATTACTATATCCACATTCTATCTCCATTATTTCAAAATATACTTTCTGCACGATTTCAAGCTGTCCTTTGTTAGATCAATGGGATTTGATACATGATCCCTGAATTTGATTTGAATTTTGATTTGGGGGTGTAGGTGTAGATCAAAATTCAAAATTCAAAATTCAAAATTCAAAATTCAAAATTCAATATTCAATATTCAATATTCAATATTCAATATTTAAAATTTGAGTTTGCTTTGAATTTGAGTTTAGAAACCTTGAATTAACATTAGCTTAATGCACTAGCAAACAGATATTGGCCAATGATGGGGGAGAATTGAACACTGGAAATTTAAATTGAATATTAACTATTGAACAAATGTTCAATCTTTTGAAAATTTTGTTCATTCGGAAAATTAGTAATGTTACATGTATGTTCCTAGAATCTGTACCTGGGTTCTTGTTTATTTCACTGACTAAAAACTGCGTGCGTGTAAGCAATCATCTAGTACCTGTATTGATTTATAATAGAAAGCACGGTCCTGAAACAACAATTATTTTACATTTAGTTGGATCTTAATTCAAATGCACCACCCATCTTTTATTTCAAGCTAAAAAATGAGCTAAATAGATCGTTTTACAAAGTGAAGCTTGCATTTTTCAGTAATCATAATAGTAATTTGATTTTAAGACTCATGGCTAGGTGTTGAATTAATGCTCAAGAACTTATTAAATTTTTTTTCATTGTATTTAGATGAATTTTTCTTATAAATTGATCCATTTCGCACGTGATAAACACTGGAAGGTTTTTGCTATATAAATCGACCCACCATATTATTTATCTTATGTGGCAATGTTAATCATTGTGGTTGGATGTGGTCTCATTCCATGTAACCTTCCATACTTGGTAATTATATGCTTCAAAACCATGATTCTCAATTTATGGAAATATATACAGCACTTTTGATTTATATTTGGCCACAATAACCATCGATTGATTGTTAGATGACTTGTTTGAAAGAAGTTTTTCTTTTATCCGTGCGCGCTAATTTTTCATTAATCAAAATCAACACATACCGAGATTATTTATCACTTGTTTTCAGATACTGTGAGGTGATTCAACACTGCAAACGTTTTCAAACTGTTATATCTCATATTATACAGTTGAGGGGAAGTGAGAGTAGAAATTATTTTAATTGAGTATTTTTTTACTTGTCTCTTTTATTTTTTTTATTTGTCGACCAATTCAGCAAGCTAATTAACACTTTGATCTAAAATTTTAAAACCTGAAAAAAAAATTATAGTATGTAAATCTACACAGGGTGTTCAAAAGCTAAAGAATAAAAATATAATAATTGGTTTTTTTATTTTAAACTGCAGACCTAGATTTACTCAAATAGCTTTTTTTCGCAATAAGCTTGATTAATTGTTTGATCAATTCATAAAAAACACTTTGATGAAAAAGATGGATTTTTTTTCTTGATGATCTCACATTGTCCAAAAATCTAATAATTTTGTCTCCTCAATGTAGTGTGAATGAATTTGAAAATTCAAAACAGAAGGGTTGATTACATTTTCTTCTTTCAACGATATATATACAATAAGGAAAAATTCTTCTCGTCTGGACCCGAGATCGAACAGGTCCAAATATATCGGTAATAAAGTGGATTATTCTTTCATATATGTTTTACATTCACAGTTAAATTAATTTTGTATGCATTTATAACTTTTTTTAACAACATTGTTTCATATGGAAATATCAAATTGAATTAATCTTCAAATTTTTCACATATCGATATCATTTTTAACTACTGTCAATCATCATTCAATATATACGATGGTAATCAATCTAAAATACTGCCGAGGTGTAGATAATACAATTTAAAGAAACAATAACCTAATTAGGTTTGAATTGAAAAGCTTTCAAAACTAAAGGTTTTGATTGATATACTTTAATAGAATTATCTAAAACTATTTGTTCATTCTAACTCTATCTGGACGTCATGAGTTATGGGTACAAGTCCAAACTATTCCGGATGAGGTAATTCTCAGCCCAAACAATTCCTCACTTGTCTAAATTTAGTTAGACTAGAATCATTTATGGTACTTTCAAATATTCGCTGGGTATATTTAGCTCAAGCAAAATAATGGTTCAATAAGTCAAAATTAGCCAAAAAATAATTATTCAATGAAAAAATCATCCATTTATCATTCTTTAGTTGATCAAAATTGTTCAAGAATCATTTTATACAAATCTATCTTTTGATCAACTATTTCTGTTGTTAATTGTTGTATCAAAGTGAGTTATATTGCTTAGTGGTTCTTCTCTTTCCCTTCCACTTTTCTTTTTGTTCATTAGTTTCTTCTGTTTGATGTATTAAAAAAATATTTCAGGTACACACAATTATGTATATTACACCTCTCACAATTGAACTTTCGTTATAACTATTAATAACATTAACAACATTAATAACCCCGGTAGTTGAGTAGCTTTTTGTCCTGATCAGATCTTGAATATTATACATATAGTATACATGAAATAATTTATAAACAAATAAACAGTAAATTGCATAATTTTTAATTATTAATTTTACGGTGTAAAGTCAAAAGAAAATAGAGAAGTTTTCATTTTCTTTTTTTTTTTGTGTTTTTTGATTTTGGTTTTGGTTTATTGCCCCGGAATTTTGATTTTCATCCACCATTATCAATAAAACAATTTTCTTAAATTTAAGGTTGAACAAATATTGAACCTCAGTACTAATAGATAATAAGTACCTAAGCATATACATACGAAATAGCTTTTGTTTCTGTCTCATAAAACAATCTAAAAAGTATATACTAAATGATATTATATAGTAGATCAAAAATTAAATATTAGTATATAGCCAGAATAAAACTTGTACTCCCAACCATAGTTTGGGATTTTAGTAAATTAATGCATGATCTAGACAAAAACAATAAGTCAAATGCACACCGCCTAAAATAGTTGGCTGCTTAAAATTTAAGATCGGATTATCGGTGATTTTGAATTCGCTCCAACTATTTTAGCATTTTAGTGGTTCCACAAATGAGAACTTGGACGATGGTCTACTAGAAATTTTTATTGGTTTGGCAGTTCATTAACACATTAACACATTAACTCATTGACTGATTAAATTTTTTCTTTCAATTATTATATTATTCTGGTTTATCTCGGCCATGAGTTTAGTCAATGATATTTAAAAATAACTACTAATGGATAGGAAACTTTCAAGTTTCAGTAACGAGTAGAACATCCAATTATCTTTGTTTATGAAGGTAGATCGTTTATGTATACTTATACAATAGTTTTAAAGTCCATTTACATAAACCAATTGTATAGTATTAAGAATATTGTTAAAACTTATTGACTAACTAATTGAAACATTCTTTGAAGTTTTGTTCTTTTCGAATATTCCATATATCAATAGTATTATCTAGTAGCAGCTTATTGAATAGGTTCATCTAACTTTCATTTTTCTTTGTTATCACTTGTGAAATCATACTACAAAAGTGTGTGTGTGTTTAGAAGTTGGTTATTTCCAATTTATGATAATTACAATTTTAAAAGAAGATTCATCTATCGGGCTCGAAAAAGTAAGATAGATCAGCATTGTAAAATTTAGTGCTTATGCATAAAGAACTAAAAAGTATTTCAACTTTCAATTGAAGTCAAGTGTTTTTTTCTTTAATTTTCTAATCATCTAAGTTTTGGAATTTCAGTTTCAGCTTGATGTTGTTGCTGTTGTTGTTGTTGTTTTCTTTGGTTTTTTCATTTAAAACCAACACCATTTATATATGAAGATCTTTCCTTTGAAATTGATATTAAATAAACAGAAAAGGCTGAGCATTCTAATCTTTGCTTATTCCGGTGAAATGGCCCGAGGGTAAAGGTGAGCCAATCAACGAGGCTGAACGCGGGGAAAAAATGATGGGAAAAACTTGACACCAATAGAACATCAACAGGTTATTATATAAAAGAGAGAAAGTGTGGATTTTGATGTATCTGGATTTTGTATTTTGGATATATTTACTCTATTTAGGTTTTTTGACGTACAATAGAAGAAAGCAGAGTCATTTAAATTAAATTCTTTATGAAAAAATAAAACTCTGATATTTCTGTGAGTACTTTAATTTACCTTTTTTTGTTCTGTTGAATATCTTGTTAATCCGATAATGAGATTACTACTTATTAGCGTTGTGTTCAGTCATTGTTTTGAAATATTAGTCTTCCAATAGACCAAGTTTTTTTTGGGCCGAAAACTCTTTCGAAAGCTTTTTTAGATTTTTTATATCACTGAGATGATTATACTGAAAATTGTGATCATTCATTATCATGGAATTGAACAGACTCTTTTGATCTTTACAATATTATTTACTGGAAAATCCTAATTTCAAATTCAATAAGTTCAAGCACAGACACCTTTTACAGTATTTAGCTCGGATTTTCAAAGCTCTTTGCATTGAAAAGAAATCTTGAATGAATAAAATACCTCTTGGCTGCCCTGCTATATAGGTTATGGGCGTGAAAGTTACATGGAATTATTAATATAATCCATCTATCAAGCCAATTAGGAATTGCAACAATGTATGCTCATTTTGTTCAATTATATAAAGACCATAGGAGTCCTTTATCGAAGAAAACAAAACAATGTATACTAAACATTAACTAGATGTACCTAACAATAACAATATATTTACCTGTACTCAATTGTTTATATGCATTTCTAGAATAAGTTTTATGAGAGATACTTGATAAGTTCTACCAGAAGAAACCAATAAATTAAAGAGCTTAAGGTCATAAGAATATAATAATTAAAATTAACTTAATTCAACTAACAAAGGATAGATTATTGAGCAGATTTATAAGGTCTGTGTAGGATAAATTGGAAACTTTCCGACAGCGTACATGGGAGTTTTTCAATTAATTTAGCCGGATTGGGTAATCACTGCTTTACTCGCTTATTATAACCTCCAACCAACGGCGGAGCGTCTCGGGTCGTGAACGGTTAGATCTGAGCCCCTGAAGGACGCAGCGCCACTCGGTGTAGGGTTGTGAACCCCACTTTAAATTTATTTATATAACAACAACCAATAAATACCCCTAATGGTTAATTACGCCACATAACAGTATATAGAAACGATTAAGCTTAATAAAAACGGATGACAATTTTCTTTGAGTTTGCCGCGCACGGGTACTGGTATGGTTTGGAGGGTGATATGGATAAATAAAATTTAACTATTCTTTACATTTAACTTTTGCTTTGTTTATTTGTTTTGCAAAAGAACTTTAATTGAAAGTAAAGAAAAAGCAAAAGGAAAAACAAAAGTAAAATAACTCATCCATCATCTATTTACTCAACGGATAATGTCCGCATATGATACGTCTTGGTAATCGCACGTATCAAGTTTTAGAAGTGCATTAATGTTTTTTACAATCAATATATATATATATATATATAAACAAACAATACAACTCCAATGCCTTATTCTGACCAACTTTTAAATTTTTATTTGATAGTTGATGATTCATTAAAATCGAATGGTTGGTATATTTATAAGATTATTCAGACTTGATAAGTGAGCCCGTGGGTGGTCAAATTGAGACACGGCTGAGTGTAGTGGGCCAATTGATTAAGAATGCCCAACCAAAATCAGTCATTTGGAGGACAAATTAATAATATCTGACTTCTTGTTAGGTACCACAGAAAATTTTGAATAATAGGCTAATGATATTTATTGAGTATAGAAGGATAGGTCAACAATCCGTTATTATTATTTGCTTGTTATATATATATATATATTTATATTGGGACTCTTTCTAATGACCATGTGGGTGATTAAACTAGGTCTTAATCAATTAAGCACGAGTCTTCATAAAGCAAAAACATAGAGAATTTACACAATTGTGTTTTGATTCAAAAAAATTATATATATCAACTATATTGGTAATTCATATTAAGTTAAAAAATAAAAGCCATACGATTTATCCGTTACGTAAATAGAGATACATACATACATAGACACATACATATAACGGGAATATAACGTTATTTGACAGATTATTAAATAATCAACTGATTCTTATCGAAAGGAAAATTATTCTAATATAATATCTTTGGATTAAAATAACATGTGCCTTATCTCAGAGTTATATCTGAAACAAAATGTTCTTAGAACCCATTTTTGGTTAACCCTGTTATAGTGTTTACCGAAGGAAATGAGAGTCTATTCAAAATATACTAACATTCATAAACAGTTCTCAAGAGATCTAGTCATTGCATCAGAGATCTCCTAATAATTTGTAGTGGCCGTCGACTTAACGAACGGAATTAAAACTTGCATCTTTTGGAACTACCCACTGGTATATTATGTTTATCTTAAAATTTATTTTTTTAAAAAGGGTTTAGATATTCAGGTCATATACATGAGATTTGAAAGCTTAGAAGGAACTTAGTTATAAATATATGTGAACGATAAAGCTCTAAGCGCCGATTATTAAATAAAGATTAAATAACTTATCTAAAGAATTAGCCACACCCACGCTATGAAAGCCACCACCTATTGAGTTGACGTAACTTAGCAGAAGATCGCGGCACAGTGGCCAACACAAGCTGCACGTTCCTGCATAATACAGTTATGTAACTGGACAACGTACTACCACCGCTTATTATACGCGCCACAGCCCAGAACAAAACTTTTCCATGAATATTGTTTCCTGAATTTGGTGATCCTGAACACGCATATCAAATAGGCTACATTACCGCTATTGTGATATATACTATTGATCAAGACATCTCGGGTTTAAGAGAGATTTTTTGACAGTTTTGTTATTAACCAAAGGTAAAAATCCTATTCACATAGATAAGTTTTACTGTAAACTATGAGTTAACTAACTATAAGTTAATTACTTAATCAACGAAACAAGGACTCCTTGAAATAATAAGCAGCTTTAATATTTGAAATGAAGTTTCAACTGTCGATAAAAAAATATTGGATTTACTCTGTATAATTATTCTTTTTTGTTCTTTTTGCTCTTTTTTAGTTCAACCACACGGCGGATAACACTGTTGGCGGATGAATCGGCGGCTTATAAGATAACAATTTATGGAATTATAATTTACTTGCTTGATAAGCTACGAAGATTTAGATATATATATACAAATATCAATAGGCTTTATAGATATACTGTTTTGCGGTATCTCTATCGAATAATAGTCCAATTATATTAATTATAGATGAAAGGATTGAACTCCATTTCAAAATGATAATCATAGAATATATCTATTGATAGAATATATAATATAATCTATAGCAAGCACAACAGCAACCTGAGTCATCATCTTCTTTCTTTGCAAGTTAAAAGACTCAGATTGAATCTTAGTATCATTCCAAAATGCGGAGTTTCAAAATTCCGATGCCACATTTACTTATTAAATTTATTTATGTATGTAGGAATATATTACCATATAAGTTTAAAATTTATTATATACTCTTTTATTATTGATCAATTGGACAATTGCTGTTTATGTACCTCTTTTTGAACAAAATGATTTCATAACAAGATTCTTTTGATGTTCCTTCTGCAACAACTCAATTGCTAATAAAGAACATTTAAATCAAATGCTGAAAACTAACTGTGGAAAAAAATTTCAGAGAACTCACCCATAATTCCTAATTTAGAAACAGATCGGCATTTGGGTCATGTAGTTCTCAGTACAGACTCCAGAGTCGCTCAACGTCTATTTACTTTTACACTCTGAATATGATTCGTTCGTTCTGCCATGCCGGGGGAACCTGGCTTAAAATATGCCGAGGATCATATAGATATTAAAGTAAATCCATTTGTACTGGTGCAGAATATATTCAAAATTAATAATTGAGTGTAAAAGATCACCCTTTATTCAGTATATTATTGTGTGAGAAACTGTATAGGTTAAGCCTTTAAGTCTCTTGGTATTTCTTGAGTATTACTATGTATCAATCATGTAGCTGCATTTGTTTTTATTGAATTTATCACATATACGAATTGATTGAACAATAAACTGTGCAAGACTTAAATTAAAAGTGTATATTGATTTTAAAGTTTTAAGCTGAATTAATTATTTGTTTTAAAGTTCAAGGCAAATTTTAATAATTGCTAGATGTATTCAAACAAATAGGGGTAATTTTAAAAGAAAAAGTGCAATTACCTGAAGTGAGGTGAAGATGAGATGAGATGTGATGAGATGCCTAGCAACTGGGCCAAAATAGATTGTGTTAATGCCACACACAATAAGATCTTTGTCCCTGTTGAATATTACAAGATAACATCAACTATAGATGATTGCTTAACCGCTAATAAGCTCAAATAGATTAAGAACATAAATATAGGTCATATACAAAAATATTTGCCGACAAAACATTAATTATGATAGTCTTCTAGAGTGATATTTTCCAAATATTTAGTGACGCGTCTTCAAAGGTCTGATTGGCTGGTTGGTATATGGGTTAAACGTTGGCAGTTATATGATCTACAAGGTTCTTATATTTAACTAGTCTATTATAACAAGAAAGTGATTGCCAGTATCAAAAATAAGAGAAATAAATTATCCATGATCAAGTTTCGACAAATACTCATAATAATTGTACACCTAAGAAAGATATATCAGTTGATAGTCTCAAAGTTTATCAATTCTATGTCCCTATCTCCATCTCCATCTACATCTCCAGTGGAATTAAAAAGAAATTAATAGTATTAGAAGATCATAATTACGTTTTCATCCTTCTTGCATTTCAATCCAGCAACGGATGGTTGTCTTGACAAAACTGCTGTCTACCTTAGAAGCTGTTGAATAATCACACAATGCAATGGCAATCCGTCTAAATCCATTTTCCTAATTACATGAATATGCATTTTCCCGCGTGCAAAGCAAAATTTATATGATCAATGTCATTTTGAGGAGTTAGGATAACTGGACTTCTCAACTTGACTTAGATAGTATCAAAAGCTGTTTTCTATTTTTATACAATAGAATTGATATAAAATGTTATTGTAGAGTGGTCCAAATAATGCAAAAAGGGAATAGTGGGGCACACCTGAAAACTATAAAGGTTTTCGAAAAAGGAAATGGAACTAACCAAAGATGGAATGGAAAGTACTCAAAAAGACTAAAAAGCTAATTCTCTGTAAGATTTATTTAAAACTAATATATATTTATATATAATTTCAAATTCATATGGTTAATTGAAGTATATAGTAAAACTTATTATCGAGAAAAACGGGTTGTCAATCGTGAGACATAAACATGGATTAGGAAGTTGAGACATCGGTGGGATCCGACAGTATTTTTTTTTCTTTCTTTAAAAAAAAGAGAGACGTATTTTGCTTGTCTGATTATTCCAGATGAATTTGTTATGTATAGGTTCTATTTTCTACAATTTAAGTTTCGACTTTGGTCTTGTGTGAATGTCAATGTCAAGACATAAGAAATGACTCAATGACCCCATGACTTGTATGAAAAAACAAATTGGCAAACTGGAGTGCCAGCCGACAAACGACAAGCATTGTTTAATCAATATAATTACCCCTTCCAGTTAATTAATTGGCTGCATTTCAAAGTTGTGACCGGCTAAACTCCGAAAAAAAAATAGTTGAAAGTAAACGGTGTATGCATTTTTCACTGTTTCACTCTTTTTTTTTGTTCCTACTAGGACTATCTTAATCTTCTCTTACCTAGTAACCACTTTTTTTGAGATAGGTCTGTTTGATCAAAATGATTTTATTGTTCTTGATATATAATTCTTTAGATTGTATACACCGCTAATCCCACCCACTGCAATGAAACCGTAAAGTTTACAGGTTTTCATCAGCTGCTTTTTTTAAATTCAATTATTAAATTTAATTCAAGATAACTGGAAAGCTAATTACACAAAAATGAAAACACAATTAAATAGTTTCTTGTTTACAAAGAATATAAGTTTAAAAGTTTTTTTGAAAAGTTTCAAACTTATCTACATCTACCAATCCTGATTTCAAAAAACAAATAAAAAAACACAGTTCTAAGTTTCTATTCTCTTGATATGTTTTGACAGATCAAAAACACGTCATGAATTGTTTCATTGAGTTCTAAAATACTTGCCTGCCCGTATAATTGTTGTGGTAAACTAAATTTAGTTATATAAGTGATCTAATGGAATGTAAGCGATTCCAAATCTGGAATCTCAAACTAGGTGGTTTTAGTACAGGATCCAAAAAAAAAAATACTACTAAATTAATTGTAACTGAGACCAAATCGATGTGTCTCAACTGGCTGGACTCGCTCGATTAGGGGTACACAGCCTAGTGCATTCTAATTTGAAGCAAGAGCTAACTTAAAACGGAGGCAAAATTCATCTTTTTTTCATGATTTATCATTAAAAAACATGAGAATTTACGAATTAGATCTGAGAATATTTATTATTCCAAATTGTGATTGCTGAAATTTGACTCAAAATTTAGAAACAATATTTCAAACGTATCAATGAATAGAAAACATAAAATGACTATTATATCATCAGAAATTGAATGAAGCTATATTATTCATACAAAAAAATTTAGAACAAACTTGAAACTAAAATTAGAGCTCAATTTAGAGCAAAAGTTAATAAGATCTATATACTTTTAAATTATTTAACTTTGTCGATAATTTCGGTGATTTCTATGACTGGGTTGCTGCGTCGTACTATTCTGCTGTTGAGAATAATGCTGTTGCTAACTATGGTCATTTGAAGGGAAGTTCTCTGGAACTAAGGACGGCGAAGCAGAACGTCTATTATTCTCAACTGAATCTAAACTACCAAGACAGGTCAATGCACCCGAACTAGGTATTTTAAATAATACAGGGGCCGAGACTTGACCTCCTGAAATACCAGACAGCAATCTCCCTCGGTTGTTTGAACTGATTACTGAGCTCAATTCTCTCTGCTGTTGAACAGGATTATCATTAGATGCCAAGGAAGTTGAGCGTGTGGGTTGTATTGATGAGTATCTGTTGTGAATTTGAGTCGGATGTTGTAGTTGAACTCCAAGTAAAGAATTTTGCTGCTGCTGATTGTAATAAATATTTTGATCGTCATGTTGGTGTAGGGGTTGTGAATAAAAATAAGGTTGAGTCATCTCTACACTTTGAACCTGATTGATGTGTTGATATGCTATGGGTTGATGCTGTATTTCAGCATGAGAACATTCTTGAGCTAATTGAACTGGTGGAACAGATGCAGAAACCATACCTTTGCTAATATCAGCTACATTTGAACTAGTGGTAAAGTATGTATGATGCTTTGAGAATTCTGGGTTAATTGTAGCTTTATGCATTTTGGGTGGAGGTTCGTAAAGAGAAGCTGTGTCTTGAAAATGAGAACCTAACTCAACTCTTTTAATATTATTTGAGTACTTAGAATGTGGGTTGCTACCGTAATCTATAAGTATTTCAGAGGCCTGGTGTTGACGCTGATTTTGCTGTTGATCTAGTTGATTCTCTGGATTTTGTTGTTGAGTTTCATTGGATTGAGAGAGTAAAGGGGATGAGTCTTTAACAATGGCAGTCTTATGAATGTCAGTAATAAAAAATACAGGACTCCAATCGTTAGTAATATTATTCAATTGGGATAACGCATACATTAACTCATCACTCTGCTCTTCAGAATTATTTGCACTTGTACTTTTGATATTCGATACTAAGAAATCAACCGAAGTTCGTCTGGAGTTTTGCGCTGATTCACTCATTTCTACAAATGTCGGAGTATCCAAATCTCTATGATGTTCTTGACTATGATGGAGAAGTTGCCAAGTTTGATATGATTGAGTCTGTGTATGTGATTGATCAGGTAAGGGCAGTGAGTGTTGTCGACTTTGAAGTCGCTGTTGTATAGGTTGCTGAAGCTTATGCTGTTGCTGCTGTTGCTGCTGTTGCTGCTGTTGCTGCTGTTGCTGTTGTATATATTGCTGATGTTGCTGTTTCTGCGGATGTTGTTGATGTTGATTTTGTTGCTGTGTATATTGTGTATGTTGTGTATGTTGTGTATGCTGTAAATGTTGTGTATGTTGTGTATGTTGTGAATGCTGTGGATGCTGTAAATGTTGTAGATGTTGCTGATTATGTAGTTGCTCCTGTTGTTGATTCTGCTGCTCTAGTTCCCTTTCTAATTCCTGTTGTTCTTGATGTTTTTCAGTAATAAATGAATCGTGTAAAAATGCTGAAGGATTAAGACCTTCAAATGATTCTGTAGTACTTTTGTCTGACATTTCAGAATCTTTACTGAAGTTATTACCAGCTGTTTGAAGAGTAGCAGGAAATTCAGTTTGTGAAAATAATGCAACTTGTCCAAGCCATTCAACGTCTATTTCATTATATGATATATCATACAAAGAATTGAGATTTTCAGAAAACTTTTTACTTGGGATAGGATCGTTTAAGGGATCACTATCACCGGAAGCTCCCAATCCCTTCCCTAATAAACTTCGTAATAGCATATTTTGGTATGCTTTACTTTCATAAATTGTTTTAATCAAATAATGATATGACTGAGTTATGGCTGGGGTATTTGATTGAGGCTTCAATAACCTTAAAATATCTAAAATACAGTGATCAGCAAAATTAGCGACTCTTTTGTCTCTATTAGATAAATGATACATCATCATGCTGGCAACTGCATATAGAGCATAATCACCGAATATGTGCAATCCAGTGAAATTTATATTTTTCCAAGTAGATTCAGTAGTCATAATTACATATAACAAACAACCTGCTTGAAAAGTAGTTGACCAAGATGGGTAATATTCAGGGGGTTTAGACGAATTTTTTTTATTAGAATATCTTGTTCTGATGATATTTTCTTTATGAATTTTAATTAAAAGAATACATTGATAAGCTGATACAGCAGCACAAAAGAAATTATTAGTTCTTCCAGGTTGAGTATTATATTTCAAGCTTGAAGGTAACTCTTGAAACCATTTATTGATTAACATATCATTCTGTTTAACTAAATGTTCATAAGATTTATTTGACATAGATAATAAATTGATTTCAGTTTGATTGGAAATAATCAATCTTGCTAATTCAGCTAATTTAATACCATAGAGAAAAAATTCAAAATATTTGTCATTTATTTCATCAATACCTTCAAATATAAAATCTTCTCTTAATATTGATCCAACGTCAGAATCATTTGTTTTTAATAAAGTTGGTCTACCTGAGCATAATGCATAAGCACAGTCACGAATATTCAAATACCCATACAAAATTTTATACATCTTCTTCTCGTAAGTTGACAAGAATGGATTTTTGGATTGATTCCTATGTAGACCGAATTCATGGGCTTTGATAACACCTATATTATGATAATAGAGTGAGCCTTGATTATTTAAAATAAAAACTGAGCAGCACAATAGAATTAAAGATTGGATTAATGGAACAGGCTCAGAATCATCAAATCCTAGATTGTATAATAATGTTGCCTTTTTAAATAGCAGTTTAGCTATCGCATCATTTTTAGCTTTCTCCTGCTTATTTGTGATTTTATTACCATGGATTCTACATCCGACTAATAATATGCATTGTAATAATAAGATTGAAGGTGGTTTAGTGATATCCTTATATTCTTGCATAAATATCGTTTTGTTAATAATATAATTTATTGATTGATTAAATTCAAAATATAGATTGATATATTTCCAGCAGGTTTCCTGGGATGGTAAAGTAAAACAATTTGATAACATTAACATTTGATAATCCAATTCATCAATATTACCATAGTTAGTTGAATATAATTCACTATGAAATTTATTCTGCAAAGCTAACCGCACTGGAGAAGAATTCAAATGTCCATAATATCTTTTCGCTTTTAATAAGCCGTCATTCTTTTTTTTGACAAAAAATTCTGGGTCTAATTTGATTTCATCTAACTTACAATCAGAAACATTCAGAGTATCCACATACTTTGGAATTCTAGTTGGTATCACACCTCCTAATGGTGAAGTGGAATTTTTTGGAGAATTTAAATCATTTTCTTTTTGATTTGATAGTAAAGAGGCATTATTTGTAGTTACCTTACTGACAACTCTTTTCTTTCTAATATAAACCACACAATCATAACCCATTTGTCGACAGGCTGAACATTTATCATTTGTAGTTTCTGTTTCAAATAAATCACATTTCACTTTTCTTTGATGGCAAGCAGAACAGACTTTTTTCAACTTTGGTAATTTTGTAGGCTTAAATGATTTATTATCATTTGTAGATTCATTATTATTGTTATTTAAATTTGAATCTGTGATGGTGACCCTCTTCTTATTCATCTTCGTATCGGTATTCATCTCTTGATAATTAAAACATATATTAAAAAGTTGTAAATAAAAGTTTGTGGGGAAGAGTTTAAAAAGCGATAGTAAGTTTTGGCCTCCAAATAATCAATTTAATCTAAGGTTATCATAAAAAGCTTTCTGGTGCACGGATGTTTCTGTCAATGTGAGTGTTTTACTATTGATTTATTTATTTATATCATACAAGTAGATGATAAGATAAGTTACTCAAGTGTTTAGTGATCGGTTATTGATGATTGCAAATCAACTAGAAAATATGGAAAAAGTAAATAAACACCTAAAATAAAGCACGTTTGAAAATGACTCTGGGCTCTGTCGTTTAGTCTGGCAACTTGTTCTCAATGAATTAATGGAATAATGGAATAATCCAGTAAGTAATTTGCAAGAAAGTCTTGCATTCTAATTACATTTTTAGTTGGTCGTCCTATTGATATTTAGTTGTTTTGGCAAAGTTCCAGAACGCCCAGCAATGAAGGTCTTTAAATCAGTCTCATAAAGTAAACTGTTCAAATCGTTGCAAGCTCCACATAATCAAGCCATTATCCAATAGAACTGATAGAAGAAGTCTTTTTAAAAGATACAGAGTAGTGAAGTGCTTCCATCGAAGAAAAGTGTTCCTTATCATGTTGAATGCTTGGATGATCCATTTTAAAAAGAAATATTGAACTTAGTTTGCTCAGGTACGTGTGCTGTGTCATTGGAGGAGACATTATTTTCTGATTTTGATTTTCATTTCAGCAATGAATTGATCTTTTTAATGTAATGAATTGACGTTGTATATATAGATATATTCAAAATCCCCCGAATACCATGATCACACCCGTGCACCGTATAGCTTTGTAAAGCAAAAAGTTATATGACAATTATTACAAGCCTCCTGCACAGAAAGCAACTCATATCTCCTTATATCCAAAATCCCCAGACTACTAAGTTATTTAAGTATTAATTACACAAAATGACATTGGAATCTGCTATTAAAAAGGCCACTTCCTCAGAGTTAACTGAAGATGATTATGGTGAGCTATTAGATATAGTTGACTTAGTTAAATCTAATCCTGATCAATATATTTCCGAGTCAATCACAATTGTCAAAGAACGATTAGATTCAAACAATGCTAATGTAATCTTGAGAACTATCACATTGATTGATTTTTTAGCAGAAAATTGTGGTGCTATGATGAGAGGTGAAATTGCTAAAAGATCTTTTGTTAATGACCATTTAGTTAAATTGATCAAAGATAACCACACTCATACTAATATTAAATTTGCCATTATTAAAGAAATTTATAAGTTAAGTGAAACTTTCAAAGGTGATAATAGTCTTAGAATTATGTCTGAAACTTTTAGAGAATTAAAACCAACTTATAGTTATCAATGTCAGCAAGCTATTAATGAAGTTGATTCAGGTAACAGAAAAATACCAGTTTCCAATGGTGGTTTCACTGCCCCTTCTAATGACGATGACGATGATGAAGAATTAAAAAAAGCAATTGAATTATCATTAAAAGAAGCTCAAGTAACCAAACCTAGTGGTCCAACAGTTGTTCCATCTTTTCAACCAGTGGCATCAACTCAGCAGAAACTCTCACAACAATCAGAATTTCAATCACAGCAAGGAACTGATTCACCACAAACACCACAACAGCCACCTCCTGAGAAAGTCATTGCTTTGTATGATTTAGAATCAAGCGATGAAGATACCTTGTCATTCAAAAAAGACGATATAATAACTGTTGTTGAAACAGTTAATAATGATTGGATTAGAGGTTGTTTAAATGGTGAATTAGGTATTATTCCTGTCAATTATGTGAAAAAAATCCCCCCAACTACAGACAAAGAAATCAATGAATTGGTTTCTGTATTAAACAATACCTTCAATATTGAGGTTTTATTATCTAAATTGATGGACTTAAATACTAAATTAAAATCAACAGCAATCTCAAATCAAGACTTCCAAAATATTTTATTGAAGGATTCCATTCCACAAAAGATGAATGATGTTGAAAAAGTTAAAGAAGATTTAAAGAAGATTTTAGATCTATATAAACTGAAAATTCTAGAGTTAGAAAGTATGGATAAGAATGTTGACGCAAGTATGAGATTGTACCAAAGATTAATAACTGAACATACAACTCCAATACAACCTCAACAAACTCAATCTACGCTAAGCCAGTATCCAACTGGATATGGCCTAATTAATGGCCAATTAGGTAATTTGAATATTTCCAGCCCAACAGGTGGTAATTTTTATTCTTCCCCAGTCAATCAACAAGCATCACAGTTTACAGGGTATACAAACCCTCCAACATTAACTCAGTCAAAAACTGGATCTGGATACCCACATCATCATCAACTAACAACTGTGTCTGGATATTCACAACAATTACAACCAATAGGAACTGCATATCCACAGCAATCCCAGCAATCCCAGCAATCCCAGCAACCTCAGCAACCTCAGCAACCTCAGCAACCTCAGCAAGATAATCGCCCTATCCAACAAACTCAAGCTACTGGATACGGATTTCAAAATCCTGCATCACCAGGAACTAATGTCCAGTCCAGCGTTTATGGAAATGCTTATAATAATTATCAGCAAAGTGGTCCATCTCAATTTTAAGAATTGGTTATACAGTATGTGGGAGTACTTTATTAATATTTTATTATCTTTTCCCTTCTCATTTATTATAATTTTTTATGAACACATCCTAACCCTTTTCTTCCGTTCTTCTAGTTCACTATCAGTGTTTTTTTATAGTTTGTTGTAATTTAATGTTTTCTGTTTAAGTTTACAATGACAACTAACCATATATTGAACATTTTAACAAGTTAAGAGCGGTAAGCCATATAAATTTCAAATTTCAAACATACTCAAAAGAGAAGAAACAAAAAAGTAAAACTTAACTTGGAATCACATCAATCCCAATCATGTTCAAAACCTCTTTCAAACTAATTAAATGCTTTCTTTCAAAATTCTGTAAATCTTCAAACAATTGCTCATTCTTATTATTTTCTTCAGTTTTAGTAGACATGTAAATAGTTCCTAATCTTAAAATAACTTCAATTGAATCATTTAGTATTATTTTAATATTTTCTGTACTTTTAATTTTCAAAATAGATTTAAATTTGATAAGAATTAAAACAATTTTGTTTAATTTATAATCATCAAGTAAATCCTTAGCATTTTTCGAATTTGTAGTTCCATTGGAAATATTCTCAATTATACGGGAATATAAAATTGATAATTCTTCAAATAATCCATGGACCACAATTATAATTTCTCGGTTCGTTTCATTTCCATTATTGATAATTTGTTGCTGTCGAGTTCCAAATAATACTAATTGAGCTTCAAGATAGCTTAAATAAACAAACAAAGCATTCAATTTACTTGTTTTGAAGCAACCTAATTGGACATATTCTGAATTTTCAATAAGTTTTGTTTGTGAAATGCTTGGTCTAAAGTCTAAATTAATCAAGTCTTTTATTTCAGTTTTGTTTTGATTCTGATAATTTGAGTTTAAGTTTTCGGGAATTGTTAGATCTATTATAAATAGTTTGCTGACCTTATTTATTGGGATCAACAACAACTGATTGAGCAGTTCAGACAAGCTGGTATGTGACAATTGCTGTATCTGCATCATCAAGCTTCATTTATACGCCTCTCTTTCAAGATATCTACTGAAAAATGGCAAAATCCTGGTTAAATCCATGATAAATAATGAAATCCACTGATAAAATCACCCGTGTCCTGCACCGCCTTAAGAGCCTCTCAAATTTCGCAGTGGACAACTCAATCAAATCTTGATAACTTTCTTTCAATTGAAAACAAACAAACACAAACAAACAAACATTCAACACATTTTGTCAGTCTAGTACGGCAATTTTATCTCCGACTTGCAAAATAAAACATATTTATCTGAGTCTGCAATGGAAGAAAAAAGACTAGAATTTGAAGCCTTGGAAGACCTTACTGGATTGAGATTTGCCTGGAACAGCTTTCCAGCCTCTAAAGCAGATCACAAAGATTTGGCAGTTCCTTTATCATGTTTATATCAGCCGTTAAGACCAATGGAAAATCCCATATCATTACAATCTCCTCCTCAAGTTTGCAGAAGTTGTAAATCCATTTTAAATCCATTTACTCATCCTGACATCAATACTAGATCTTGGACGTGCCCATTTTGTGCTTCAAGAAACGCTTTCCCAGTTGAATACCAACAACAATTACCCTTTGAATCAAATCCAAGTGCTTTAAACATTGAATATATCTTACCTGGATCTCAATATCAGCAACCAGTTGTTTGCTTATTTGTTGTGGATGTTTGTTTGGAAGAAGATGCATTGAGTGCAGTTAAGGAAAGTCTATTGGTTGCTTTGAATATGCTTGAGCCAAACACTTTGGTTGGTCTAATCACTTATGGTAAGCATGTGAATGTTCATAATATTGGGCATCAAGATGCTCAATTGGTTGCCAGTTTCAACGGGAATAAGGATTATTCACAAGAACAAATTGATAAATCATTAGGATTATTATCAAGCGATTTAAGAACTAGACAACAACGTAATGGAAAGCATATCTCATCTCCAGCTCTATCACCAGCTGGCCAGTATATTCAACAATTAAATACATCAGAATTTACATTACAACTATTGATTGAATCATTGAAACCTGATACTTTCCCAATTGCTAAACAACATAGATCAGAAAGAGCAACAGGTGCAGCGATTAAAATAGCAACTAGTTTATTAGGATCATCTTACCCTAAAACTGCAGCCAATATAATGCTTCTATCTGGTGGACCGTGTACGTTTGGCCCGGGAAGAATTGTTTCAACTGCTTTGAAAGAACCATTAAGATCACATCATGATTTATTGAATGATTCTACTGTTGCTAAACACTTTAAGAAAACCAAACAATATTATGATGAAATTGCAACAAGATCAGCTGTTAATGGACACACAATTGATATCTTGATTGGTGCTTATGACCAAATTGGGTTAACCGAAATGGAATCTTTGGTTAATAAAACAGGAGGTTCTATTGTTCAAAGTGATAGTTTTACATCATCTATTTTCAAACAATCTTTTCAAAAAATGTTTTCGTTTAAAGAAGAGGATATTTTGATGGGATATAATGCTACCCTTGAGATTAAGTTATCCACTAATTTAAAAGTTAATGGACTGGTTGGACATGCAACATCATTAAATAGAAAGACACCAATAGTTAGTGAAATACAAGTTGGATTAGGAGGAACAGATGCTTGGAAATTAGGTACAGTTACACCCCATTCTACATATGGATTATATTTTGATTTGGCTGGTGTTACTTCGAATTCACAATCAGTGACAATCCAATATATTTTGCAATACCAGCATACAGATGGCACAAGAAGATTACATGTTACGACAATACAAAAACCAGTTGTATCTGGTAAATCAGAATTAATAAATAATTTTGATCAAGAAGCAGCTGCTGTTCTAGTGGCGAGAGAAGCAGTTGACAAAGTAATTAAAGATGATTCACTTGATGTTTTAAGATGGTGTGATAGAATACTAGTGGATTTATGTTCTAATTTTTCCAGATATTTACCAAATCAACCTCAAAGTGTTTCGTTCCCACCAACGTTAACTATGTTCCCACAATTCATGTACCATTTGAGAAGATCTACTTTTGTTCAAGTGTTCAATAGTTCTCCTGATGAAACATCATTTTATAGACATTGCTTTTTAACTGAAGATTCAACAAATTCATTAATAATGATTCAACCAAATTTGACTGCATTTCAATTAGAACAAGAACCAGTTCCAGTTTTGTTAGATTCTAGTTCAATTAAACCAGATTGTATTTTAATGTTGGACACTTTTTTCCATTTATTAATATTCCATGGATCAACAATTGCTGAATGGAGAAGACAAGGATATCAGAATGAACCTGATTATGCATATTTTAAAGAGTTTTTGAATCAACCAAGAGAAGAAGCGGCTGAAATATTACAAGATAGATTCCCATTACCTAGATTTGTTGACACTGAAGAAGGTGGGTCTCAAGCTAGATTTTTAATGTCAAAGTTAAATCCTAGTGCATCTTATAAAGAATTAGAAAGTATCGGAGGGCTTGGTGGTCAAGATTTCGGTACTGTTGTGTTAACTGATGATGTTAGTTTACAGGCATTTATGACTTATGTTACATCAGCTATAGTTAAGCCGAATTAGTCAGTTGAACACACTTCAAATCAGCATTTTTTTGTTTTACTCTAGATTTGAGTTGGTACTTTTCCTTATTTTGTTTTATATTTCCTTATGAATTATTTGTTCTTCTTAATTCTTTTATTTCAAGTATCTTCTAATACTAGCATCTTTATACATAATCAAGGTAGATATATATTTTATAAATAAGCTCAACTGAGCTTAACATCCGCTACAAACAATATAGAAAAAAAAACTGCAATTAACCAATTATCATTTATATCTTCAGACAAAGCTGTAAGATATAAATATGAAAAAACAAATCAAAAATTATGAGACCCAGACAACCCCCTCTTCGTAAAGAGTGTAGATGGGCAGCTGGCAAAAGCCAATGGCAACAGATATGTGCAATGTCAGCCAAGAGGCCCTGACCACAAGGACTTCATGATCTCCTATGGTAACTCAAGGTAAGTATGAAGAAAGGAGGAAATTCAAAAGAGTCCAACTTTCCAAAAAAAAAAACAGGAAACGCGCTGCCTTTTATACTCCCAATTTTTTGTCGCTCCTGGATTTTTGCGCGTCCACGACCATAGGTTTTGGGAAAGAAGTTATTTCGTACACTACGTAAACAGCCAGCAAAATATCAAGAGAAAAACAACAACAACACCAATAAAATAGGCAAATATCAAAGGCAAAATGGCTCCAGCTTACAGAGAGGACGGGTACTTGATAATACAACCAGGATCACAGCACACCCTTGTCAGATTTGGTCTTGATGATACATTGAGACCACCAAGTTTCTCAATTCCGACGAAAGTTTATAAGAAATCAGCAGATTCAGAATTATTTACTATCACTTCAAACGATGATAGTTTAGCCATTTTCCCAATAGTTAAAGGTGAAATTGTTAATGTTGATGCATTGAATTTCTTATTAAAGTCAATCTTAAAATCATTATTAAACACAAACCCATTGGTTTTATTGAACAATATTGCATTGTTATTAGTTCAAACTTCATCAAATTGGTCTAATGTCGCAATAGAAACAATAACGAAATATGTATTTGAAGATTTGAACTTAACTGCTTTTACTATAGTTCCTGCAGGATTAGCTGCAATGTTTGCTTATGGTTCCTTTGCAAATTCCTGTATTATTGATATAGGTTATGAAAAAACGGAAATAACTCCAATTGTGGACTTCCAACTTTATATTCCTTCTTTAGGATTTATTAGCAAAGGTGGTAACTCTATAAATGATAAGCTAAGTAAACTTTTGCCACACTTAAGTTCAATTCAAATTGAATCATTGAAAAGGTCCACTATTTTTGAAAGTTTAAATGCTGAAGATGCCAAAAATTCATTTTTTGGTACTGATGGACTAACAGAATCTAAATTTACTGATAGTGTTGAAGAAGAAGGTGTTTTAGATATCGCTGCCATTGTTACATCTGAAAAATCAACTAGAGAAATTTTAGCTGATCAAGAAAAACAAAAAAAAACAAAAAATAAGAAAGTTGCTAAGAAATCAAATTCAGAATTAGAAAAAAATTCATTTATTGATAGAGATGGTCAAGTAATTGAAGTTGGTAAAGAAAGATTTCAATGTTGTAGAGAATTAATTGACTCTATTGCGGCAATCATTTATAAATCATTATCTAAAGTTCCTGATTTAACTAGAAGACAAGAATGCTATGATAATTTAATTTTAATTGGTTCAACTGCCAAAATTACTGGCTTTAAAGAGGCATTAATCTATAAACTGTACGAATCATACTCTGTTGGTCCTGAATTTGATAGAAATAAAAAGCAAGCAGCATCCGGTAATTTCCGTAATACTCAATCAGCTTTTAGAAACGATGGTTCATTGATTTCAGGTAAAGAAACTATTTTAAATCAAGTTCCAAAACACATTAAGTTTGTTAGTAAACCTGAATATTTTAGTGAATGGAAAAATACCGGTTTTGAAGACTGTTCATTTTTAGGAGGTGAAATTTTAGCAAAACAAACATTTGGTACTAGTGCAAACAGTGAAATGTTTATGGTTAAAGAAGATTATCAAGAAAAAGGTCCAATGGGTATTTGGCACGTTAAATTGTAAATTGTTTGTCTTATCTGTATACTATTGATTTAATATCTTGTTTGTTTTATTTTATTTTATTTTGTTTTGTTTTATTTTCATAGTGTAATGAAATATTAAATTTAATAATATTGCGCTAGTTATAATCAAAATAATAATGAATTATTAAAAGAAAGAAAAAAGATGGAGGTAATAATATAAACAACATCAAGGTATCTGAAATGGTCATCAGCCTTTAACAAGAATCACTAAAATTAAAGAAAACTCAAAGCAATAAAAGAAACTAATATTTAAAAATAAACAGAACGAAGTAATTTAACAGGAAACAAAACTATAATAATAAAAGAAAAAAACACAGACATACACAGCTATTATACAAAATTAAAAACATTATCTACAGCAAACGGCAAAGATAATGAATAAACTGAACTTAATAAAAGAAAAAGAACTGAAACAGAAAAAATCAATTACTCTCCTCTTAATCTTCTAGCTAACCAAATATCTTTTTGCATAATGGTGACTCTCTTAGCATGAATTGCACATAAATTACTATCTTCGAATAAATGAACTAAATATGCTTCAGTTGCTTCTTGTAAAGCAAGTAAAGCTTGAGATTGCCATCTATATGAAATATCAGAATCATGTGGTAGTTCGACAGTTTGTAAAATTTCACGAACTAATCTTGCAAACGGTAGTTTTCTCAATAATAAATCAGTTGATTTTTGATATCTTTTAATTTCTCTTAATGCAACGGTACCTGCTTTAAATTTATGTTTTTTTTTATCAATTGGATCACCAGGTTGATTTTTTAACAATCCAGTATTAGTGTGAGCCTTCTTTCTAATAATTTTCTTATTTGTGGTTCTTCTGGCTGGTGATTTAGCAGGACGAGTAACTGGAGATGATGGTGCAGTTCCAGCTGGTGAAGAAGCTGCTGATAATTGTGGTGAGTCTGGTTTGACACGAGTCACCTTCTTACCTGATCTTTTACTTTGGGATTTATTGAGTCTTGCCATTATTTTAATAAAGTGCTTTCCAATGCGTTCCAATGAGTTTGAGTTCGTACTAATTGAAAAGCAAATTGGTGTTTTCAGATGGGTGAACCCATAGTGTTGAAACCTTTCGGCACAACCAGCCATTAGAGGAAGGTCGTGGCTGTCCCAAATGATTTATCCCAAAAGGGTATTTGCGTTTTTCGTGTCTAATTCCTAATTAGATTTAAATGAACGAAATATTGAACGGCAGTATAAACTTTGGTAACAACACAGGTATAAATAGTAAACTAGTGTGCTAAAATACAAATTAAATGGTAGAATAAGTAGTATAATTAACGGGGAAGAAACCTAAAAAAAACAAATGAAAATAAGAAGTTGAAAAAATATGATCGAAAATATAACAAAAATAGAAAAGCAGAGAAAATTCAAACAATGAAAATCAAATTCAAGAAAAACATAAAATAATCGAAAAAAAGACAATTTGGGAAACAACATATTTTGAAACAAAAAAAGGTAAGAAATCTCAATCAAAAAAACATAGATCAAAAAGAACTAAAACAGAATTAACCAGTATCAATCAAACAAAGATAGCCTTTTATACATAAATCAAATTAATAGAAACAAACAAACAAACAAACAAACAAGTAAACATACAAAGCGGATTGATTCAAACTAGCTCAAAATCTTCAACCTAGTCTTTCTTTGCCTCAATAGCATCTTCATTCAACTCAGATCCTTGAGAGAATCCACTAAATGTTGTCTTTAGTTCTTCTCCAACTGGTTCATCATTGTCAACAGTTTCAGTAACAGGTGTGATAGCAGCTGGTGTGGAGGCTGTCACTGCAGCAACCGGTTTGGAGGCTGGAGCAGTTTTGTTAGCAACATTTTTTGATGCGCTACCCCTTTTCTTAGGTTTTGGTGGCTCTTGGATCATAAAATCTATGAATTTCTTTCCAAAACCTTTCTTTTTAGTAACATTAGCATCAGCTGGAGTAGAAATAGCAGAATCTCTGGAAACTGCAGCAGATGACTTTTTTGTACTGGCGCTCTTACGTCTTGAGAGAAATCCTGGTAATGAGGTTCTCTTATTAGAGGCAGCAACGTCTGCATCGGTAGCAACATTCGCCATTGGAGTTTTTTCATTTGTAGGAACATTAGCTAATGGATCATTAGAATGAGTGAAATTAATTGGTTCACTGGAAGAAACAAAAGGTTTGGACTTAGTGACTGGTGCAATAACTTTTTCAGGTTCCGGAGCACGAGCTTCAAAAGCAACAAGTTTTGGATTCAAGTGATCTAAATTTGGTACAGAAGCTGGCTCAACCTCAGGTTCAGATTCAATCTCTGCTGGTTCTTCAATAGTAGCATCATCTAAGGCAAATTTACTGGAATCAAAAGCAACTTCTTCAGAAATATCATCAAGTAATTCTTTCTGTAAATGTTCAGGCAACAATAAATTAACTTCTTTTTCTTCATTGAGATAAGTCTTCTTAGTTTCAGTTAATTCATCAACTAACTTTAATCTTTCTTGTTCTTTAGTATCAATTTCAGATTGTAAATTTTCTGCTTTTGACAATAATTCGGTATACTCCCTTTCCTTCTGTTCCTGATCTAAATCGTTTTGAGCTTGAATCAATTTAGTTTGAGCAGTTTCTCTTTCTTCGTCAGAGATAGCAGTAGCTAAAGTAGCTTCAGCTTCTTCCAAATGTTTGGAAATTAATTCTAACTTAGCTAAAGTTGAATCATAATTAGCTTTAGTTGTTTCAAGTCTGTACTTTTGTTCATCATGATACACCTCAGATGATTTTCTTTCTGTGACTAAATCTTGTAATATTGAAGTTTCATGTTCCAATTCAGCTAATGTTGGAGCAACATCTTCATCCTTTTCTTTTTGAATTGCATCAAGTTCAGCTTTTCTTTCAGCATCTTTTTCAGCTTTAGTATCATTAATGACCTTCAATTTAGCAGCCCTGTCATCTTCAATTTCTTTTTTGGCAGCCTCTTCTTTAGTGACTTGTTCTTTGAATTCATCATTCTTGGCTTTAAATTTAGCTTCAAAATCTTTGATCATCTCATATTGTTCTTGTTTAATGCTGTCTTGATCTTCTTGTAACTTTTGTCTTCTAGAAACTTTATCAGATTCTCTTCTTTGTTTCAAAGCAACTTTTGCGGCTTTTTTATCAGCAAAATATTGGATTCTTCTTTCTTTTAAATCATTTTGTTGTTGTTTTCTTTCCAAGTTATTTTGTTGTTGTAAAGCAACTTTTGCATTTAAATCAGCCAAGACAGGCTGAACAATAGCTTGAGCCATTCTATGAATTTCTTCAGCATCTAATTTTAAGCCACTACCTAAGTCTAATTTACCATTTTCAGCTTTCCTTTTTTCTAGATTTGCCTGAGCAATTTGAATTGCTTTAATATTCATTTCTCTATTGGCAAATAGGTTTTCAGTTGAAATTCTAGAATCAATTTGATTTAACGTTTTATTCGCATTTTCAATTGCCTTGATTAAAACCTTGTTTTCAACTAAGGAGTTTTTAGCTAAGGTTGCTCTTTCTTGTGCAGCTAAATCTGGGTTAACATTATAACTCAATGAAGCCAAAGCACCAACACTTGCAAATTTTTCATTATTCAAATTGTCAGACGCAGTTGGGATACCATAATAAGCTCCATTTCTTGATAATCTTGAAGTCATTGATTTAGCAGCACTTTCTTTGGCGCTGTTTGTAATCTTCGCAATGTTAAGTTGGCCATTTGCTGTAATATAACCATTTGCTGTGGCTAACCCTGATCTAGAATCAACAGCTGGATTAGTTCTTAGTGTCATCGTTCTAGCAGCGTTTCTTTCTGCAGAACTTGTAATTTTAGAAATGTTAACTTGGCCATTGGAGCTGGAATAACCATTTGTAGTGGCTAAACCGGATCTAAAACCTCTTTCTGGGTCGGTTCTTAAGGATAAAGATTTGGCAGCTTCATTGGAAGCACTTTTGGATATGGTTGAAATATTCATTCTTCTTGAAGCTTCATAGGCATTATTAGAAGTTGGAATACCAGATCTATAATCACTTGGATAAGATAATCTAGTTGAACTGGAAGAATTATCAAATTGAGATAAAGTAGCTTTTCCAGATCTAACATCATCAAAATCATACATATCTTGTAAAGCATTTCTAGCAACAAAAGAAGATCCTTGTTTTAAAACGCTAGAAGCGGCATCGTTGGAGTCATCAAAGTCCATGTTATCTGAAGCTTGATCATAAAATGGGTACTTTTGAGACTTGGCACTAATAGCAGCATACTCGGCTTCAGGGGCAAAATTGTTTCTCTTCCATGCTTTAGGAGCAGAATCTGTTTTAGCAATTAGAGCAGCAGTTGCAGCTTCTGAAGATAATTCTCTTTTGTAAGGATGGATACTTAAATCTGAAGAAGCTGCTAATAAAGCGGCAGTATCAGGAGCAGAAGGGTCAACACCCAAATTTACTTTAGCAGGGTTGTTGTATATACCATATTTTAACTTGGCTTTATAAATTGCCTCTTCAGATAACGGTTTTCCTTTAGTCTGATAGACAGAATGTCTAGTTGACTTAGAAGTTATAGAAGGGGCTGTTTCTTGATAAGACATCATAACACTGTAACTTAATCACTGGTTGTAGTAAATTTTGAGTAGACTGTAATGAACCTGCAATTGCGACAAATTGATAAAATCAACGAATTGAAAACAGTTGTTTAAATAAAGTAATTAGATTTATATAAATTGATAAAGAAGAGAGTAGGTAAGTTGCGTGCCGCAATCGATCCTTTTGCATTCAATTTCAAATAGCTCTTCGAAAAAAGAGATACTACAGTTTATCTAACTTTTGTGGCACGGGAGGCGCAAAGTTTCACTTGGACAATACACGTGCGCCACAGTCCCTGCTTTGGGAATTTCGCCCGATCGGGAAATTCGAGTGATCAATTCAGACAGAAAAGGCAATTACGTAATAGCGGCCGGGTAACGCCTTCAGATCATTAGCGACGCGTCGTTTTTTCTTATTGATTATATATTTACAAGAATGAATTAAATCCTTCTCATGGCAAAACACACAAATTCAGTTTGAAATCTGTAATTAACACACACCTCAATTCATTCAATTGTGTCTTTTTTAATTTTGGTAGGAAAGTTTCTCCTACTGGGAATATTAAGGACAAACAATTAGATTTAAATTATTTGTTCATTCCCCTTTCCTTATCTTTTCTATCCCCTCCCAACAATACCTCAATACCTCAATTCCTCAATTCCTCAATTCCTCAATTCCATTTCAAATATTACTATTTTTTTTTCAGGAAACTTATTGGAATTAATTAATACTTTTATCAAAATTTGAAATTAATTTGGATTGTATTTTATCCATTCACTTTGTAATAGCTTAATTGAGTCTTGCTTGCCTTCAAAAAGTGTTAAGATTTTGATATTCCAAATCATGTTTAACGAAACCATTCAACAAATTCATTCAAGTCCAGATAATCACTCTTGTTCTTCTATCTTTCATATTAATGATATAATACCTTCAAATATCAACCAATCCACCTGTTTTTATTATGGTGATTGTTCACCAGACCATCATCAATCTTACTCTGATGATACAAATCATAAATTAGATTCAAGCAATCTCGCCATTTCCTCTTCTCCTTTGCTTAAATCAAATAAAGATCATTTTCAGCATAATAAAAAATCCTGGGAATTTACCAAAAATGGCAAACTATCCCTTCAATCTTCTTCTCCTTGCTATCGTCGCCCTTCTATATTAGCAAGCTCTAACACAGATGAGGGAACTACTTATATGGTTTTTGATCACGAGATGGTAGAGTCTTCACGGCCTTCTTCTTTTCCTACTCATTATCATATAGACAATTTAAATTGGTCTCTGTTCCCATCCACTAAACATACATCAGTTGGTGTGGATACTATAGTTGATCATTTGAGAGAAGAGGGTAACCCCTATCTAGAAACTTTAGATAAGGAGACCATTAATGTTAGTCCTTTTGTTAGTACTGATATTATCTCTTCTGGTATTACAAATGGCTATGAGTTTATTGAGTCTAATGAAATTAGAAGCAACGAAAGTTTTTATGATTTTGATGTAACTAGTTTGATTGATATTTCAGATGATCAATCTCTAGGTTCAAGTGATTATAATTTGATGATGTTCGACAATAAAACTCCAGAGGTTTCCGTTATTTCAAATAATTCAAATTTGATAACGGTCGATAATACCAATACAGAAAAAAGATTTGAGGAGCAAACTGATGAAGGCTTAATTGGATTTCCTGGGATTGAAAGCCAAGCTGGGGTTTTATTGCCTAGTCCCCTGAGAAGATTTATTCCTAAAAGTTTAGGAACTGTTCTATTTTCTGAAGAGCCTCCGATGGCTACCTTTTCTTCTAATACTAGTGTTAAAAAACTAGTAAGCTCTCCAGGATTTACCATACAAATTTTAGGATTGTCAATTAAAAACGCCAATCACTATATTGCAAAAAATATTACAGAGAATCATGAACATTCGAATGATATCTTACCAGTGTGTTCAACAATTGAAGATTCTGAAACTGAAAGAAGGAGACAAAGTTATCAAGAGATAGAAGTTCAAAGCAATACAGATTCGTCGAGACAGAAGAAGCCAGAACAACTTGAAAGCACTCCAACTACTAAAGATTATAAGGTTAAAAACCGTAGAAAAGGTAAGAGAAGGAGAAGAACCAATTGGACTTTTTCAAAAAAGAATAAGCAAGACAAAGCAAAATCTGAAATGAGCCTTTTTTCTACAGAAAATGAATCAGATTTCAATTCAAACAATTTTGACTCTGATATTTTCAAAAACACTAAAATTGATTACAAAGAGCTACCATTTGAATGTATTCATTGTCTAAAAAGTTTTAAGCAAAAATCTCAATGGAGAAGGCACGTTGATTGTGTTCACCTAAAAATTGCCAAATTTGAATGTGATAAGTGTGGCAAGTTCTTTAAAAGAACTGATCATTTAAAAAATCATTTGAATAGAATTCATTGAGTTATCTTATCTCATATCTTTGCTTCAATTTTAATTGTTATTGCTAGCCTTTTTTTTTGCATTATTCGTTTTTTTGTATTCTATATACCCTCCATTGCATTTTGCATTCTGCATTTCTGATTACCAGTTCAATTTTTCTTATCATTTGCATCACCCAAATTTTGATTTTTCCATTTTGCTATCACAAATAATTACAACCACAATTAATTCATATTATAATTCATTCGTCTTTTTATTTAATTTTAATTTTAATTTTATTCGATTTTTTCCGTTTTATTTTTAGCCATTTGTCATTTAATTTCGATGAATATCTTCTTTCCTTTTTTATAGCTTCATTCTCAATTCCTATTTTTTATATATTGCTTGATATAATTTATACATTTTTACAATTAATAACCCCCTCTTTGGCTCGTTGTTACCGGATCCGGAAATATATTTACCCGGCCGGGATTGTAAATTTTTTGTTTTGCGATGAATCATATTTGAGAAAAATAAGTGCTTATAAAAGAGCCAGAAATTCCTATATTTCCATTTCATTAATTCAATTCATATAACAACGTTAGAAATGTCATCTAATGTTATAGTTGCAGCTCAAAAAATAGATGTTTTAGTGGATAAATTTATTTCCAAACTAAAAAGAAGGCAGATCTCAGGATCATATAAAGTTGCACTGGAAACTTGCCAATTCCTGATGAGAGTTATATCTCATTCAAGATGGTCAACACCATTAGAATTTATTCAATTAATACGAAGTGTTGGATGGAAGATTGTGGAAGCTCAACCAAGAGAATTTGCAGCTGGAAATATAATAAGAAGGGTTTTAGCCATTATTAGAGATGAAGTTAGTGCTACTAATCAAGGATTACTGAATAACACTTCTTCAGGAAATGCTGCTCCACCTGTTGATACATCTATGTTTCAATTATTATCTACTTCAACTGCAGCAGCAACACCTAAATCATTTGTTGCTACTACAAAAGAACAACATAGAGTTCAAAATAATGATTTAAGATCAATCGTTATTCAAGGAATACGAGAATTAATTGATGAAATATCGTCCATTAACGAAAATATAGAAACAATGACAGTTGATTTAATTCACGAAAATGAAGTTTTATTGACACCAACTCCAGGTTCTGAAACTGTTTTAAATTTCTTACTGAAAGCTAGCTTGAAGAGAAAGTTCACCGTTTTGGTTACTGAAAATTATCCAAATGATATCGGATTGTCTCATGAATTTGCCAAAAAATTAGCTGAAGCAAACATTGAAACAGTTATAATACCAGATTCTACTGTATTTGCTGTCATGTCAAGAGTTGGTAAAGTTCTGATTGGTGCTAGATCTGTGTTTGCAAATGGTGGTTGTGTTACTAATGCAGGTGTTGCAACAGTTTGTGAATGTGCTAAAGAACATAGAACACCAGTTTTCACTGTTGCGGGTTTGTATAAATTCTCTCCAACTTACCCTTTTGACAGAGATTCATTAATTGAAGTTGGTAATTCTGGAAAAGTTTTACCTTTTGAAGATAGTGAATTGGTTGGTAAATGTGAAGTAACCAATCCTTTATTTGACTACGTTATTCCTGAGCATATTGATATATATATAACTAATATGTACGTACATTTTTCTCATTTTACGACTGTTGAACTTAATCAATTGAAAAACATTTTACTAACATTTTTAACATTATCAATATAGTGGTGGTTTCTCTCCAAACTTTATCTATCGTATAGTTTTAGATAACTACAAGAGTGAGGATGTCAGTTTAACTAATTGATCCAATAATCCATACTCTTTTGTATATTTTATGACCCACTTTTAATGCATGCAAAAAAAATTTAGAATCTAAAACTCAGTTTTGAAAACTAATTTGTGGGAGTCATTAATCTTATTGGACTGTCCCATTTTCAGTAAATAATCACCTAATTCAAGTTCTATTCATTAATAGACAGCCCTCTGCCTCGCTCGGTCTTTTGTTCCATCAATTGATCTTGAGCTGGATACCTTTCAATTAAACTTATTTGTTTTTAAATTGAACTTGTGTAATGGGCCATAGCAATTTTTTAGTTTAACTTTGAGTGCGATTTCACCAAGGTTTGAAATACTCAGGGTGAAATTGTAATTTTTAGAACTTTACATTTTCTTTGTAATAAGATAGTACTATATAATACGAATATTGAATAATATACAATTAAATTTAAACTATTCGGTAAAACACCTTTCTTCTCTTTCGGATTTATGCCCCAATCTTTCTCTAGCACAGCCAAAAACCAAAAACGAACTAAACGACGTCTTTTCCATAATTTGTTAACACCTAGGTAATAAGTTGGTATTAGGTCTTATTCTATCGACGAAAACCCCTTTGCCTTTTTTTCCCATCATGGATTCTCTTGTTCTAATAGCAATAGCTGTCATCATTGTCTCATACGTTCTGAAAACAACTCTTTTCTCATCAGTTTCAACAATGGACATTGAACAGGAAATTGATCCATCAAAATCAGTTAAAAAAGAAACAACTGGAGAAGAACCAACTCTTATTCAAAATTTCACTCCTAGAACTTTATATAAATACAATGGATTCGACTTGGAACAAATTTATATTGCTGTTAAAGGTAATGTTTATGATGTGTCTAGTGGGAGACAGTTTTATGGGCCTTCAGGACCTTACTCAAATTTTGCAGGTAAAGATGCAACTAGAGGGTTAGCTATGAATTCTTTTGAACCAGATATGTTTAAGGATTTTGGAGAACCAATTGATACTTTAGAAGATTTGACTCCTTTAGATTTCAAAGCTTTAGAAGCTTGGGAAGATACATTTACTAGAAAGTACCCAAGGGTTGGTGTTTTAGTTAATGAGGTTGATGTTAACAAAAAGAATTAGGTTTCTAGTTTGAAATGTACTTTTTTCTTTTATTTTTTTATTTATTTCGGTAAAGTTTCTATAGATAACTATAGGTTTAGCGGTTACTTCAATCAGAACTGGTATCCAAAATGTTCTTTCTCTTTTATTTGCTTTCATATTTATAGTAATCTTCCATAAAAGATTCTCATTATAAATTTAACTGAACACTGTAGAATATTCCACAAATTTTAATTGTGATTGAGTTGTAAAAGAAAGTAGATGATTGAATAAAATAAATAAATATAAAATAACTGAGCGAAAGAAAAAAATTGTGATTACAAGACAAAATCGCCAACTATTCAAATATGATTTCTTCCTCAAAGAATTAACTAAAATATTGCAATGTCTCCCAAAATAGCATTAGATGTTTTAACTAGAAACAATCTAGGAATATTTAACAAAATAACGGCACCAAAAATCCATACAGGTGAATATATTCAAAACTGTTTGGACTCTGGAGAGCTTTGTCAATATGCTTATCTTAGTGAAGTTTCAGTTGGATTAATCACATCTAAACCATTGCAGCCTGTGAATTCCAAATCTCCAATTGGACTTATTATTGATGAAATGGCTGTTTTGAAAGCTTACACATTAAAGTTTGAAATTGAAAATAAGCTAGTAGACTATGTTGAAAAACTGGCGGAAAAGAGACATTTGAATAAGGTTTTCGTATTACTTCAATCGGATGATAAATACTCTCAATTTTATGAAAGTAATGGTTATGTTATTGAAGATTCCAGTAACGAGTTATATAGAGGTCTTGGTTTAACTGATGGGATTTTATTGAAAAAAGAAATAGATTGATTTATCTAAATCTATATAAGATAACAGTACTTTATACTCACTGTTTTACATAATTTAATTATTAGTGTCGAATATTCTTTTTGAAATTGGCTAAGCAACGCAATTATCAAATTATGATGTAAATAGAAACATAGATTCCAGTTGTAATCATCAACATAAATTTGCAAAAAAAAATGATGAACAAGTAAGGAAATAAAAACAGGTACTAACAAAAATAAAGTATAAATCTATAATACAGTATGATAAAATGTAAAAAAAATTTAGCAAAATAATACATGAGATGAAACCAATTTCACCTATTATATTCATGGAACGAGTATATGCTAAACAAAACCTATTTAGTTAAACTCCTAAAAACATTTATCATTTTTGATTTTCACAAAAAGCAGAACTGTATGATATATGAGGTCAAAATATGAAGGAATAGAATTGACATTGTAACTGATCTTTGAAGACCACAAAATCAGGAATTGAAATCAAAATTAACACCTTAAAATTAGATATCATTTTGAAATTAACAGAGTATATTTTATTAATCAAAGGGAGTCATCAAAGTGTTCTCATTAGTATTATTGATGTCAGTTTCTTTCAAATTTGTATCGTGATTATCCAGAGAAACAACTTTGTTATGATTTTTTTCATTATCTTCTTCTCCATTTTTTATTGCTTGTGCTTGTGCTTGTGCTGGTGTGGGCTCATTATCAACTTTTGCAAGGCTATTTTTGTGTAGCCTTTGTTCTTCTACAAGTAAAGCTTGAAATTTCTTGCGACGCCTCTGGTGTGCTACCAGATTTTGTTTTCTCTTAGATGCTTTACCACATCCTTTACAAAAATAAGTTGCAATATTGAAATGACTTTGTATATGAGGTTTGACTGAAGATTTTGTTAAGACTCGATCGCATGTCGCACAACTATACTCATAATCCGTTACTTGTTGGCATTTTGTAAATTCAGTATCAAGTAGACCTCTATAGTATTCCATAGAGATTTTTTTCCCTGTATCCAAATCAATCCCATAACCTCCACTGAGTGCTTCCAGTCCTGCAGTAAAAGTGTGTTCAGTATCATTCGCCATATTAGAGAAATTAGGGATGACAGTATTAATATTGATTTTTTGATTGGCTGAATTCAAAGGATCAGATTTTTTGTCTTTCACTGATTGGTTGCCCTTTAATTCTTAATCATTTCCGTTGTCAATTACAGTTTCTACTTGACTTGAGTTATCTAATTCTTCTTCCCCAGATGATAATAATATCAAATGAGGACTGCTCACTGAATCTGAAGTAATATTATTTCTCAAAGATCCATTTCCTAACATGGACATGGAAGGATTTTCAGCTAGTATTGGAGCTGTCTTATTTTGCTGGAGAGTTATCTGCGATTTGTCAATAGTAGGTAAAGTATAAATGTTAGAAGTTGGATCTGTTTGTAAAACGTTGAGAGTTGAAATAAAACTTTCAATAGGACTCTTTTCGGATTTTCTTTTTTTTTTGGAAGCTTCAATATTTTTATTTTTGGCTCTAAGTCTCTTCTTTGATTTTTTTGTAGCTATATTTGTGTCACCATTTTCTGATGTTATGAAGCCCCTCGTAGAGTTGTCATACGAATTTGATTCAATTGCATCACTATCTAAGCTATGTTTATCTACGAGCTTCAAAGAAATGTTATCAATTGTATCATATTCACCACTATTCATATGATATTCATCGCCATTAGGGGGAATTATATGTGAAAGATCGTGCAAATCACCTGCTTCAATGTTATTTGGAGATAACAATTTCATCGGATCCTTTGAATCGGAACAATTGAATCGTTGTTTTAATTGTCTAGTAACATCTTCTAGTCGTTTAACTAAGTCAGATCTTTTGGATTTATGTTTCTCCAAAATAACTTCGTCTTCATAAAGCTCTTGTCTTTTTGCTTCTATATTCTGTTGTAATATATGCTGAATTCTGGTAGCTTCTACTAGCATGTTTGTTAAGGCAGAAATTTGAGTTTCTAGGAACTTTAGTGAAGGGGAAAGTTTAGATGTAGGAGATTTGACTCTTGAATTGATTGCTTGAGGTTTGGTTACTATACTCGAAACAGATTTAGCATTTTGTACTTCTTCTTCTACTTCACCATCAGAAAGAGAAATTTGCAAATTGTTTAGCCATTCATTGTTATAAAAGACTGAAGTAGAAGTAGATTTTCTTTGTAGAACCGAAGAAGGTGGCGGTGGTGGTGGTGGTGGTGGTGGAGGACTGAATGAATTTTTGTTATTCAATTGAGATGACGCAAAAGATTCCACGGTATACCTCTGCTTATTGGTTCTTCTAGTTCGAAGAATTATCGGCAACTCAGCTGCTTTGTAGACCTCCGTTAAAAATTGTGTATTACAACCTGATTCTTCAATGATATCCTGTGTTGAAAATCCCATTCTCCTGAGATCATTGATAGCCACAAGAAGCTCATCCAAAGAAACTGTGCTATTTTCATTATAGCTCATGGTTGAAGCAGTGTCAAGCGTACTTTTTTGTGGTGTTATCTGTATAGAATAGAGGTGGTTTGGAAATAAAATCTGATTCCAACTCGAGTTGAAGGAAATTTCGAGGTTCAAAATTTGGAATTCTGCAAAACTGGCTGAGCTGTTAAACATTAATCATTTTGAGTAATTCAATCATATAACACTACATAGATCTCCTATTGTTTTATTTAGTTCAACTTATCACAAATTGACTATTGCAATGGAAGATATCAGCATAGGTAATTACTTGAAGGACGGTTTTAAACAAACAGACTCTTGGATAAATGGAGGCTTATCTTGGTTGACCGATTTAGAACAATTTTATAGGGAAAGGGCCTCTATAGAACGAGAATATTCAGAAAAATTGAAAGCATTATGTGCAAATGGATTTACTAAACGAGCAAAAGTAGTTAGTCTGTTAAGTGTTGGCGAAAGTCCAACAATTACACCAGGTTCATTAGAAAGTGCATCTATGGTGGCTTGGAATGAAATTCTGACTCAAACCGAACTGATTTCAAGAGAGAGAGCTAACTTTGCTTCTGAAATTGATAAACGAGTTGTTGGATCCATCAATGATATGTCTTTGAAATACGATGCTTTGAAAATCAAATGGGAAAATTTTAATACTGAATTAACTAATATTAGAGATAAGCATTATGAAGATGTTCATAAGTCTAAGAAAGACTACGATGCAGCATGTCAAGCAATGGAATCACAAAGATCCAAAACTGAAAAATCATCAAGTGATAAATCTCAACATAAATATCAAAAAAGGGAACTTGAAATGAATATTGCTAAAAATGATTATTTGATTAAAATAAATATAGCAAATACACTAAAAGATAAATATTATTATCGAGATTTGCCTGAAATTTTAGATGGACTTCAAGGTTTAAATGAAGCTAAGGTTAGTAAATTGAACAGTATTTGGTTAACTGCATCAGTTTTAGAAAAAAATGTCTCCAATTCAGTAATTAAGAAAGTTGACGCAATGGATGAAGTCACTAAGCAAAATTTACCTAGATTAGATACTGCAATGTTTGTTGAACATAATATGACTGATTGGAAAGCTCCTGATTCATTTTATTATATTCCTTCGAGTATTTGGCATGATGACGAGGAAATGATTGTTGAGGGTGAGGAGCTAAATAACTTGAAAGAAAGACTAAATATATCCGGTACGAATTATGAAAGATTTGAGAAGATTTGTCTTGATGAAAAACAACAACTAGGGGAACTCTTACAAAAGAGACAGGAACTAATGGGTGATACTTTTAAGGAGGTTCAAATTAAATCGAGAGAAGAATATTTTAAATTCGAAGATTTAATGAGTAAATCATTACTTCAATTACAAAAATTCACTAATGACGATACAAAAAAAGTTGTTGCAGAAGTTGAAGTAGAAACAATTCAAAATGCCACAGAAGGTAAAGATATGACTATTACAAGATCAATAGAAAAAAAAAAAAAGTCTGTTCTTGGTGGGCTATTCAAAGGAAGTTCAAAAAGTAGCCATTCTCAAATTGATGATATTGACAACAATTCAGATATGCAAAGTTTAGCCAGTGGAATGAGTAAGATCACAGTTCATACAACACAATCTGGTTCAGCGAAGACTAGATTATTTGGATCTGTTGCAAAAGCCTTTTCCGCTAAAGAACCATCATCTTCATCTACATCAAATAACGATACAGCGAAAGCTTTATATACATACACAGCTGGTGGTGATGATGAAATATCAATATCTGCAGGTGATGTTCTAAACGTTGTAGAGGTTGATGATGGCTCGGGATGGACTAGCGTCGAAGTTAATGGAGAATCAGGACTTGTTCCAACATCCTATATTAAAATCATTCAGCAATCACCAGCTCCACGCATAGAAACAGGAAAGAAACAAGGACCAAAAGTGGCACCAAAGAGAGGAGCTAAGAAAATCAAGTATATGGAAATTTTATATGATTATGAACCTACTGGTGATGATGAATTGGGTGTTATAGTTGGGGATAAAGTTCAAGTTATTACTGAAGATGATGGATCTGGCTGGACTGAAGGTGAAGTGGAAGGAATTAGAGGTTTATTTCCAAGTAGTTATGGTAGAATGATTTAAATCTTATTTATCATTAAACTCAAAAGTATGATTTTTATTCTTATACTGCAATATATTAATTTGTTATTTTATATATTAAAAGTACCCTATTTAAATTAATTTAATCAAGCCGGTGGTAAAAAACAGCTATATAAAGCTGTTTGTAAAAGAACCCATATGATCCACCATTTAGTTATAACCTTCGAAAATCTTTTACTGAAAAAGTAAGAAGTATTAGAATCACTAATATCAATATGAGCAACATACCAAATATGTAGTGGAATGAAAGTTGAAACTCTATTAACAATTTGAACATGCATGAAAGTAATTTGCAGGAAAAGATAGATTATCGAAACCAACAAAATTGGTCTTAGTCTTTCAAAATTTCGAAACTGAACTATAGATAATCCAATAATAAGCAATGTTGGAGAAGCAATCAAAAATAAAGGTGAGTTACCAATTGTGAAATATTTCAAGAATCCATTGTTCCAGTAATGGTATTGAGAATATGAAATTAACGATTTAGTTAATGAATTACACCATTCACCTCTTTCAGGACAATAAACTGAATAAGAGAGCCATGTTGAATAAAATAGACCACACAATAACATAAGACCTGATAAAATAGCTATTATTGAAGAGAATAAATATTTAATATTGTATTGGACTAGATCATATAGAAATATTATGCCATATAATAAAGAATTTGATCTGAATCCGAACCCAACTGTGAATAATATTCCCGATAATAAATACAGAAGTGGGTTTTTGATTTTTGTTTTTGTTTTTAGCATTGATATTTGATGTAAGTATATTCCTGTATAACAGCATAATTGTGTTATTGATTCTGTGTAATTTGCTGTGGAAAAAATACCTGATGGCTGAAGTACAGTCAATATAGCTGAAGTATTTGATATCTTTTCAACTTTAGACTGCTGTACTTTATCATCATAATTATCATTGTAAAAAACAGATTTTGTCAAGTGAAACATTAATAAGCATGATAATAAATGACTTATATTTGAAATAAGTAAGGCAAGAATTAAATTCCAGTAGAAATTATTCAATTGAAAAGAATTAAGAAGCCTCCACCACAATGGGCCAAACACCCATTCATGTTCAAAAGTGATTTTTTCAGAAGACAATTTAGAGAAGTAAACAGAGTCCCAAACCACTAGTTTGTTCAATACATTGGAGCAGAGCCATTGCAATGAGTTTGGTAGTTGAGACAAATCATGTTGGTATAAATTTAGTAAAATTGATGATGATGTGTCAAATTGAACCGGAGCAAAATAAACTATGATCAGTTGAAATATTTTAAAGACCACAAATGTGTATATAACGTTTAAATAATTAAAATTGGTCATTGAAAGTTTTTGGAAGTTAAACAGTGTTTTCCCATATTACTTATAAGCTATGGAGTTGTTGAATAAATAAATACATACTATCAAACGCGCAAATCCACAAAATGGAACATCTGAATCTGAGTGAACTACACACCCAGATCTATCATTTTTTCAGCTTTTACCACTGAAAGAAACTAGATTTTAACATTAAATGGGTATTAGATTTATATATTGTATCTCGAATGCTTTTTGGCCTCTGCTTCTGGCGAATTGTGTCGTAACTAGCAATAACATCTCTGATTACCATACATAGTGTGTTTTCACTAGACAATTGACTGGCCTTGGCAACCCGGATTCAGTCGGTGATTCCATTTGCGGCTAGCGGCGGCGGCTTTCGACCGGGGTCGGGTTTTGCTGGTTTCTTTTCAGGTTACTTACTATAGATTAAATTATAGTAAAAGTATATCATCAGAAAACGAATATATTAAGAAACTATATGTACATAAAAAACCTACAAGTACGCCCAACTGTAGAAACTGTAGAACTGTATTGTCATCAAAATGTAAAAAAAGAGTTAGTAAGTACATACCTTAAACTGTGGCCAGATTGAGTATAAAAATGAAAAAAGCAAAACTGAAAATAAAAACTTGTGGAGAAAACCAATTTAAAAGCTATTAAATATCACAATAAAAATAATAATTGCATGAAAAGTTTCAAATAAAACTGATAATATCAGACAAAAGTTGAGAATTGAGCAGACAAAAAATACCGAAATTGTAAACAAATAAACAAATTTCTTAAAATTAACACAAAAGATTAATTGTTAAATCGAATTTGCATAACAAAATGAAAATCAATTGAAAATTGGAAAACAAACAAAAAATAATTTCGAAATAATAAAAAGAAAGATGAAAAGAGAATAACTAAAACAATGGAGATACATGTTAAACTCTTGAGGCTAGAAGAGTGAAAGTTAGTATAGTACAAAATGACAAAAGTCTTGATTATTGATGAACTACCAAGCAAGTTTGAATTTAATATAGAGATCAAGGTTGATGGAATTAAATTAGTAACCGACAGGAAACTAATAAATCGATTAATTGTTTTGGGGTGACAATTGATTAAGAACACACATGACTCTGAAGTTGTTACTGGGAGCTCCCACAATGAACACAAAAATAAGGAGTTAGTTGTAAATGAAGAAAGAGATGAACTTAATACGCAAAAGCACTAAGAAAATGAAAAAAAATGTTATATTTTGGAATATATGAGACTATAGTCCGATTAGATGATTCACCAACCAAATGATTAAGGAACTAGGAAAACACGTTAAGTTCTTCAAACTAAAAGAACGAAGGAAGCTATGGGGACGGACACTTGTAAAACTAAAAATCTGGGATTAAAAAAAGGTGAAACCAAGGTGAAAAGTTAGTTAATTGCGCAAAACAATTTGGGATTAATATGGTATATTTTTTTAATACAGTTTGAGTTTATGATGCATACATGTTGGTTTATCCAAGGAATCTTAAAATAAGCTGTTAAGAACTGATAAGGTTGTTGGAGTGTGTTGACGATGTTTACCTACCTAATAAAATTCTACTTGTGTAATCGCAATGTATATAGCGTAGCCTTTCATGATCCGTTGAATACATGAATCTATAATGATAAAGATTGTTAGTAAGAATAGCTCAAAATAGGAGAATTATGATTGATGATGACAATATTAGATCTAATGGATGGCGTTCAAGTCCAAGTTCAAATGAGGCCTTGAGTTCCCTCTCAATCTTGAAATAAAACCAAAATGAGATTCAGTTGATAGTTGGTTCTTTGAGTTTTGACTAATCTTTTGTAAATATGTTGTTTAGTTCATTAGTGTTGAAAGGTATGATGACTAAGAACAACCAAAGTGTACGAAAGAGGCGGGCAAAACAGGAAAGACAAAAGAAACATTTGACCATGTCCATTTTCTCGCTTTGATTACGTAATTATACTTATCACATTTGTTTCAGTTTATAATACACTGTTCACCTGTTCTCATTATTCAACTAATTATTTTTAATATTAAAATCAAAAGAATACTGGATATCTTTTATGTTAAAAGCTAGCTTTCGTTCCTCCTATCCAACTTTTTTGGGCTTTTTTAATGGCGAACTGTGGGTGGAAAGAACCCGATCTTTCATAGTGTGGCATCTATCTTGTCGGACTTGCGGACTTCAACATTTATCTTTTAGATATCAACAACTATTTAATTATGAGTTATTTTAGGTTTTTTTTAAGGGATCTTAAAGTTATATTAAAATGAATTATTGTTTCTCAAGGCCATTTTTTGGTTTTTCCATTACTCAATTATAAGATCATGTCTGAAAAGTTGAAAAGGGTTGTTACACTACAAAATCAAGAAAATTTGTTACCAAAAAAAAAGCTTTTGATTACCTTCAGTGCTCTTGCATTAGGGGAAGTGGTTTGTTTTTTGGATATGTCATCAATTAGTGTTATTCAACCTGAAATAGCAAAGGATTTGAATGCTCTTTCAACTGTTTCATGGGCTGGTACATCACTATTGATTGGTCAAACAGTTGCTCAGATGCTTTCTGGAAGATTTTCTGATGTTTTCGGTAGAAAGTCCATACTGTTAGGCTTCTATATATTGCTATGCCTTTCACAATTGGCTACATGCTTTTGCAAAACCGCAACTCAGCTATTTATTTTTCGGGGGTTTGCTGGTGTTGCCGATGGAGCTATTGCATCTTCAATTATGATTATTGTTAGTGACATTGTTACCTTAAAAGAAAGAGGGAAATATCAAGGTATTGTTGGTAGTTCTGTTGCACTAGGTAATGCCTGTGGCCCTTTTATCACGAGTGCATTTGCCAAAAATATTGACTGGAGAGGGGTGTTTTGGTTTACTGCCCCATTAACTTTTTTGATAACTATTATTTCCTATTTCACAATCCCAACACCAGCAGAATTTGAAGTTAAATGGGTGAACTTCAATAAAATAGACTATTATGGATTTTTCACAAGTACTGTTGGAATTGTTCTGTTTTTAGTTGCGTTAAGTGGTGGTGGGAGCACTTATGAGTGGAACTCACCCGTTGTCATAGCTCTATTGGTAATCGGATTATTGTTTTTAATCTTTTTCATTATTACTCAATGGAAAGTTTCTGCATTGCCAATGATGCCTCTGAGAATATATCAGAACTATTCTGTTGCTATTATGTTATTTCAAAATATTCTATTTGGACTTGTTTACTTTTCATCCATGTATTTTGTTCCGCTTTATTTGCAATTGGTTAAAGGAATGAGTCCTATTGAATCTTCTCTAGTGTTACTCCCACAAGTTATTTTCACCACTCTAGTCAGCACAACAAGTGGAATTCTTATTTCAAGATTTAATATGTACAACCCTATGATTATGGGTGGGTTTTTTCTTTGGAGTTTGGGTACAGGATTACAAATGGGTGTTTTTACACAAAATGTATCGAAATGTTGGTTATACATCATTTTAGGATTGCAAGGATTTGGACTAGGTGGAATTTTCCAACCAACTCTTATTGCCTTACAAGCACATTGTAAAAAAGATGATAGAGCAGTAATTGTGTCCGCTAGAAATTTTAATAGATCTGTTGGAGGATCCATAGGAATTGCTGCCTCAACTGCACTTCTTTCAAATACTTTCAAGGTGAAAGTAAATAAATTGCATAATTTAGGCCTCAGCAAAGATCAACTAATGCAACTAACAAAAAACATTTTTGGAAAAATAGATTGGAGTACTTACAATGAAAGGCAACATCAACTGATTCAAAAAGCAATATATGAGAGTATTCATACAGTTTTCATTTTTCTTTTCCCATTAACTGCAGTTTGCTTTTTAACCTGCTTTTTGATTGAGGATAAAGGTTTGGAGCGTGAAGAAGATAAGCCGGATGATACTTCTCAGACAGAAGGATCAGAACTTGAAATAGAGAATTTTCAATGCGAAGCACCTTTGAAAAAGATTTAAATACGTTTATTTATTTGTAGCTCACCCGATACCATTAATAATCGAAATCTTAAATCAGTTAATAACTCAGTAAGTAAATATTAGTGAAGTGAACTAAAATATTCAAAATAAAAGACACGCTGAAATAAAAAAAGAGACAGTTACAGTTAAATCGACCATTTCAACACTTGATATTCTGAAAACTCATATATATTACATTCAGCTGTGTTTCAAGTCTTCTGGGGTACTGTTGGAAACATACAATATTAATATATATACTGTAAAAAAATACCCAGTAAAAACAAAACGAAATAAAACGAAATAAAACAAAGCACACGGGAAAACTAAATTGTTAACTAAATAACTATAATTTTCACTTCATCATAATAAAAAATCTAGAGATGATTGAATCAATTGATGTTTCAAATTAGATTAGAACCAGCAGATACACCTTGGGCTACCCCACCTGTAGTTCCTGTCAATTTAGTTGAAGCTACTGCTGCAGTAGAAACTGTGGTAGTGGTTGAAAATGAAATCATGCTTATTGTCATAATCATAACTAACAAATGTAACATGAAACAGTATCCAACAAACAGAAGTCTAGTTGCTTTTGTCGACAAAACAACATTAACAGCTTGAATGAAAATACGCTCAAATGGAGATATTTTAGAATTGATTCTTTTTGTTTCCATTAGTCTGAACTGTTCAATCGGGTGTAATTCATTTTCATAAGAGTCATTATATTTCCTTTCAATATCAGTAGTGAAGCTGTTGTTGTTATTTGAACTTGCAGCAGCAGCTTTAGCTGCTTGATCCTTATGGTACTGCAGGAATCTGATTCTTTCATATAATTCTCTGTTATCGGTTTTCAAGTTGTTCATTTCCCTTTTTAATTCAACAATTTTACTGAACTGTTTCTTTCCTTCTTCTTCTAACTCTTTATTCTTGACTCTAAATCTATCACGTTGTTGTGTAATAATTGGTAAAATTGATGAATCTTGAATAATAGCAGAATCAGCCCCTATCAGACTACCACTGATTGATGGAGCACCTCCTGCAATTGAAGCAGCTGGTGATAAAGATTTTTTACTGGTATAATTACTTGGAGCAATGGATGAAATCATAGACATTGTTTCCCATTTATCATTATTGACTGCACCATTCTCAACATTTAATAAATCTGACTCTAATTTGTTATTCATTTCTTGTAAAAGTTCAACTTGCTTGAAAGAATCTTTTAATCCTAACTCTAATTCATTTACTTTTTTATTTAATTCTTCATTCTTAGATCTGAATTCAATGACTTCATTATTCAACTTTTTGTTTCTTTGGACTATGGCGGAATCTATGATTTGAGTATTACCTTTATCGGTAGCATCTTCTAAATTAATATCATCCCCGAAACCAAACTCGATTTGTTTTAAAATTTCTAATTCCTTTTTCACTTCATCATAATCCAGTGTTTTGGCTTTGATGTCTTTCAAATTATCAACTTCAAGATTCAATTGATTAATCTCTCGTGTTAGACTGTCTGATTTCTTTTTATCTTGAATTTTTAGGTTGTCCAGAATATTGCGTTCACGTTCCAACTTGGCAATGAGCAAAGCATTTTCGGATTCCAAATCTAAAATTCTTTTGTTATTAGTTTCCTTAACTTTATCCATTTCAGCTTCAGATTTGGTTAAACTCAATTCACGACGTAACTCTTCATTCCTTTTTTCTAAGTCCATTGTTCTTAATTTATAAGTATCTAAATCTCTACTCAATAGTTCGAATTCCATAGACGATATGGTTTTATCTTTAACACCATCATCTTTTATGGTTTCTTTAATGTCATCATCGTCATCATCTTTGAATTCATCTTCATCGCGACCCTCGTCATTAAAATGTCTGCTTTTCTTTAATCTTAGTTTCATCATTTCTTCATTGACTTTCATTTCTTCAATTTGTTTTTTCAATTTATTAGCTGAGTTATTCATATCCTGTTCTTTTTTATACCAGTTTAATTCTTTTTCTTCCAACAAAGATTTGAATTCATCTTCTTTAGCTCTCACTCTAACATCAGCTAATTGTTTTGATTCAATTTCAGATTTAGCTAATTTCTTCTTCAATTGATCATAATCAGCAAAGTTTAATAATTTATCTTCAAGCTTCTCATTTTGTAATTTTAAACTATCTAATTCTTTCAAAGAGTTTAAAGCATCTAAAGACAAAGTCAGTAAAGGTTTTGGATCTGGGGCTTCAGCAATAGCCCTATAGACAGAGAAAAATGTATTTTCAATTAATTTGTTCTTTTTAGTTAATGAATCAATTTCATTTTGATAATTTTTTAACAATTTATTAATTTGTGATAGTTTTTCTTCTTGTTCTAGTTTTTTAAAGTGTTTAGTAAGTGAAGCTAGTTCTTTTCTTGAACTAATGGAAGCCTTCTGATTCGATTGAATCTCCAAACCATTTGAATCTAATTGTTTTTGTAATACAGGAAGGTCAATGATGGCCCATGAATTCAAAGCTTTTTCAAAAGACAAAATAGAATTTTCCAATCTGTCGTCTTCTGTCATTTTTGATTGTTAAAGTACAAAACCTTAAAATCCATTATCAAGGCCAGTAAACCACGTCTCTATCTACGTTGTCTTTCTCTTTTTCTTTCAAATCAAAAAAAAACAGCAATTTGTGGCTGGTTCGTGCGCCGCATTAGAATTACTACGCCATATTTACTTGACTGTTTTTTTTTTTTTGATGTTGATCAATCCAACCAACAATTCAAGAAAATTAAAACAGATCGAACGATCACAAGGAGGGCAAAGTTTGTCAAAACAAGCCTAAAAGTCAAGTTTACCTAACCTTCTCCATCACTAATGTTTGGCAGATCAAATAACACAACCTCAGGGTTTGGAGGGTTTAACAACAACAACAGCGCCAACAATTCTTCCCCCTTTGGTGCAAATAACAACAATTCCTCTCCTTTTGGAGCAAACAACAATGCAACGACCACTCCTAGCGGTGGTCTTTTTGGTAATTCTGGTACAAATACTGGAACTGGTTTATTTGGTGGTGCAAATACTACTGCTGCTACTACCAATGTTTCTGGTGGTTTTGGTTTTGGTTCAAACAACAATACGACAACTTCTGCGTTTGGCTCAAACGCCAATTCTTCACCTTTTGGTCAAAACAAATTAACTTCAGCATTTGGTAATCCAAATAGCAATACCAATTCAAACTCTGGTATGTTTGGTGCTTCCAATACAGGTTCAGCTTTTGGTGCAGCTGGTAACGCTTCCTTTGGTGCAGCTCAAAGCAACAATACTTCAGCTTTTGGTGCTGGGACCAATGGACTATTAGGAGGTACTAGTGGCACACAAAATAGAGGTTCTTCCATCGTTCCTTTCAAGGCGTATTCTGAACGAGATCCTACTAATGGTAATTCCGTTTATCAATCCATTTCTTCAATGCCTGAATATAAAAACTTTTCATTTGAAGAATTGAGAATGCAAGATTATTTAGACAACAGAAAATTTGGTAATGGTAATTCTACATCAATTGGGGGTGGTTTTGGTAATGCAAATTCAGGCTTTGGCTCCAATAGTTTGACTAATTCTAATTCTTTATTTAACAGCAGCACCAATAACAACAGTAATAGCCTATTCGGTAATAACAACAATAACAATAATAGTTCATTATTAGGAGGAAGCAAACCTTTGTTTGGTGGTTCTGCTAACTCAGCTTTTAATTCAGGTAATAACAATAACTCCTTGGGAGGGTTTGGAAATACCAGCACAACAGCAGGTTTTGGATCAAATAACAACAATTCGTCTCCATTTGGTCAAAATAATCAAAGTTCAGCCTTCGGCAACGCTAATACTTCTTCTCCATTTGGTAATAATAGTACAAATACTAATCCATTGGGTGGAAATAACACTTCTTCACCTTTTGGTAATCAACAAGCCAATAATCCATTCGGTGCAAATAACAACACTAACACAAGTGGTATGTTCAACTCAACCAATACCAACTCCAATAGCTTGTTTGGTGCTAACAATACCGCAAATAAATCTGGGTTTGGATCTGGTTCCAATAACAATGTTAATGGGTTTGGTGCCAATGCAAACGCTAATACAGGTGCAAGTACCAACATGTTTGGTTCGAGCAATGCCAATGGCTTTGGGTCGAGTAATAACGCTGGTCAGGGACTTATTGGTAATGCATCCAACAACAACCCATTTGGAGGTAATTCGGCAGCTAAACCATCAGCTCTGTTCAATAGTGGTACCAACAACACTGCTTCTGGTGCTATGTTTGGAAGTAACACCGGTACATCTAACATGTTTGGAAGTAAGCCAGCTAACTCAAACAATATGTTCAACAATAATAGTACTACAAGTGGGTTTGGTGCAGCTAACACTTCAAACTCACTCTTCGGTAATAAACCCTCAACTACTACTGGATTTGGTGCTCCTATTGCCAATAATACGGGCGGTGGTTTATTTAATACTAACAAGCCTACATCAACCGGTATGTTCTCAAACAACACTTCGGCTGGCTCTTCACTCTTCAATAAAGCTCCAAGTACTGGAACAGGTGTTCTGGGCTCCGGTACTGGTACTGGTACTGGTCTGTTCAATAACAGCAATAATGCAACAGGTACTGGTGCTACTTCTTTGTTCAATAAGCCACTTTCAACTTCTACGTTCGGTGCCAATGATACCACTTCAAGTTCTGGTTCCCTTTTTAACAAGCCTGTTACTACACTAGGCGGTTCGTCATCAATGTTTAACAATGGACAACAACAGAGTACCTTAGGTGGAGGTTTGAACCTTCAACAAAACCAGCAACAAGCTGCTGCTTTATCTCAACAAAATCCATACGGTGCTGGTCCATTGTTTGCTAACGCTTCAGCTAATTTAAGTCAACCTGTTGTTCAACCACCACCAAAAGCTAAGGCTACCCCTATTGGCGATGTTGAAAAGAAAAAGCAAACATTATCTGCTGCTTACAGACTATCTCCAAAACCATTATTTAGCCCAAAGGAAGTTTTGTTATCCAAGAAAGGTAGTGTGGTTGTTAGTGGTGCGCCACCTTCTACAGCCAATAGCACATTAATTGCAGATGCATCGTCCATCAATGATTCGAATCGGTCAATTTCAAAGCTGGTTGATGCTGAGACTGACAAAGCTATTTTATCTAGTTATATTTTTGCTCCATCCAGAAACGTTACTAAACTAGTTATTGATAAAAGTAAAAACAATAACGGTATATTTGAAGGTTTGAAAACAGAAACTATTTTGCATCCTCAAAAGCAGGTTTCATTTCAAGTTGAATTTCCAAAATCTGATAAATCAACAAATGTTTCTGTTGCTGTCAGTAATCCAGTTGATTCTATTATTCCTGCGATGGGTAGCTCTTCTCTAGATAATGATGCAGATACACCTGTTAATTCCAATCTATTGACTTCTCCTAGACAATCTACACCGGATACTCCTGTGGTTGCTTCAACTCCAGTTAAAGATCAATCCAAACCCATCGCGTTAAAGGTTTCTCTTCCTGAAGAAGATAAATCTATCATTCTTCCTGATGGTTATTATACATCTCCATCAATCAAGGCTTTGAGTAAAATGCCGCCAGTTCAATTAACAAACGTTAAAAACTTTAAAGTTGGTAGAACAGGATATGGAGAAGCTCAATTTTTACAACCTGTTGACTTAACTACCATTTCTCTATCTTCATTGCCTGAATTGATATCTATATCTAATCAGTCTGTAATTGTTTATCCAAATATTGAGCAAAAGCCTAAGCAAGGTGACGGATTAAACGTTCCTGTCAAGATTTCGATACAAAATTGTTTCCCAATTACGAAAGATACGAAGCAACCAATTACCGAACCTCATCATCCCGCTTTTAGAAAATTTATTAGAAAACTACATAGCGTTCCAAACACCAAGTTTGAATCATATGATCCAATGAGTGGTACATGGGAGTTTGCCGCCGATCATGCCTAACTACGTAGTATAATCAAAGGACTATCACCTTTTATATATATTTCTATTTTACTTAATTAATTATATAACTGTATTGCTATAATCTAGTCAACAGTTCCAAACGTTTCCAGAAAATAAATTGAGTAACCTAGTATATATGGTGCAGGGGTGTATAAAAGCGCCGGACATCTTTAACCAGCTAAGAGGCAAATAAGCTTATAGTTACCTATCATTAAACGTGTTAATCCAAATCAAAACTGAAAACAACTCAAAAATGGAAGATAAGGATGTTGGTAACAAATATGATAGACAAGTCAGATTATGGAACCCCACTGGACAGCAAAATATTAGTGACGCTAAAATCTGTTTAATCAATCCAACAACAACAGCTTCTGAAGCACTAAAAAACCTAGTTTTACCAGGAGTTGGTTCAATTACTATAATTGATAACGGTACCATAGTTCGTGATCTAGAACTTTCCACAAATTTTTTTCTGGTAGATGAAGATCTTGGTAAAAATTTTGCTGAACGAATTGCAATAAATCTAAATGAAATGAATCCTGATGTTAATGTTATTTCAGAAACGAGAAATTTAAATGAAATAGTAACTGATATTCAATATTGGAGACAATTCAATTGTGTCATTACCAGTCGTTTTTTTGACGATAATTTTGAAAAATTGTTAAACACCTTATGGGATCAAAATATTCCACTAGTTGATGTCACATCGATTGGATTCTATGCCACTTTAAGAATTTACTACAAAGAACAGACTATTGTGGAAACTCACGCTAATAATCTGACCGATTTAAGACTAGATAGACCATGGATGGATCTACAGGATTATATTGATTCCAAGGATTTAGAAAAAATGGATAGTCAAGAGTTCTCCCGTGTTCCATACAGTATTCTTTTAACCAAAATTTATCAAAAATTGATGAAACAAAATAATGGAAAAAGGCCAACTGGGCGAGATATTAGAAAAGCCATTCCAGGTTTTAGAAAAGATGATGAACTAAACTTAGAAGAAGCTTATAATCAGGCAATGCAAATAACAAAAGATTCCACTAAATTACCATCAGATCTTTCGGATATATTAAATAATGAAAGCATTGATAAGATTGGATCAAATTCTCCTATATTCTGGATTTATGCAAAAGCTTTGAAAGAATTTTATGAAGAACATCAAGTTTTACCATTAAGTGGTGTTTTACCTGATATGGAATCAGATACTACAAATTACATAGAACTACAAAACTTGTATAGAAAAAAGCATGACGAAGATAAACTGGAAATTAAAGAAAAGGTTTTGTCCATCTTAGCTGAAAACAAAAGGTCACTTGATGAATTCAGTCAACAGTATTTAGATGTCTTTGTAAAGAACTGTAGATTCATGCAGGTTCATGCTGGTTCTAGAGAAGATATCAACAGTGAGTTGTTCAAACTCAATGATTGGAATCCTAATATCATCACTGGTTTAAAAATTTATCTATCATTCTTGGCTGTCTCTAAATATTTTAAAGATGAGCACAGGTTTCCAACACTTCAGGATAGATCTGAACTAAGAACGACCGCAATTGCAATGCTCTGTAAATATCAAGACCTGTCTTTCCCTGAAGGTCTGGAAAAAAATTTAGATGAAATTTGTCGTTCTGAAGGTCATGAGTTGCATAATATTGCTTCAATAATGGGTGGAATTGTTGCTCAAGAAGTAATTAAGATTTTGACTAATCAGTATATTACTCTGGATAATTGTTTAGCATTTGATGGTATTTCTTCATTTGCTAGTTCCTGGAAAGTATGATTAGTAAGTAATTATTATTTCATATTTGTATATTCGATTTTTGAAAACACCAAAGTAAATAAAAAGAGAAAAACGAAAATTTCAAATCTTATTGATAAACGATCGTATCGCTCTAGCGAAACATCTACAATAAAATTAATTATTTCAATTACAAAACGGTTCTTTTTGTAGACTGAAGATAGCATCATTTTAAAATGTACTATTCGGAGGAAATAGGTATTCCATCAACTGAAAAATCAAAATGGAGACTCAGAACTACAAAATTGGGAGCTCAGCGCTGGGAATACCTTAGCAACACATCAGAAAATGAAACTCAAACCTCAACAACAAAGTATTTACTAAATGATCCAAGCTTTCAGAAGCCAGAAATCCCATATCCTTCACCGAAAACTGTATTTGAGTCAGCTCAGAATGGTGCTTCTTTTTTCAGTTCTATACAAGATGAGTATTCAGGAACTTGGCCGAATCAGTACAAGGGTCCGATGTTTATGAATATTGGTTACGTTGCTTCACACTATTTCACAAGAACTGAAATTCCAAACCATATAAAAACCGAATTAATTAGATATTTAGTCAATACTGCCCACCCTGTGGATGGTGGATGGGGTTTACATGAGGTTGATAAAAGTACTTGTTTCGGTACTAGTATGAACTATGTAATCTTAAGGTTATTAGGTTTACCTGCCAATCACTCCACCTGCCAGAAAGCCAGAAAGACCTTGCTAAAATTGGGTGGAGCTCTTTGCAACCCACATTGGGGTAAATCATGGTTATCGCTTTTAAATTTGTATAAATGGGAAGGTGTTAACCCAGCTCCAACTGAACTTTTTACTTTACCTTATTCAATTCCAATCCACCCAATGAAATGGTGGGTTCATACTAGAGCAATTTATATTCCATTGGGTTATTTATCAAGTGCTAAGGTAACATGTGATCTCGATGATTTATTAATTGAAATTAGAAAAGAGATTTATGTAGAAGATTTCAATAAAATTAACTTTAGTCAAAACAGAAATACTGTTTGTGGGGTTGATCTATATTATCCTCACACAAAATTATTAGATTTTGCCAACAAACTAATGGTTACTTATGAGAAATATAGACCGAATTGGATTTTGAAATGCAGTAATAAAAAGGCTTATGAATTGATTTTGAAAGAATTAAAAAATACTGAATATTTGGCCATAGCTCCAGTTTCAGCTGCTTTCAATTGTATTGTTTTGTATCTCGAACAAGGTGAACAAGGTGAAGATTTTTTAAAAGCTATGGATAGAATCAATGAAGAGTTATTCTTAGGGCCAATGGGTATGACAGTCATGGGAACCAATGGATCCCAAGTTTGGGATTGCTCATTTGCAGTTCAGTATTATTTTGCTGCAGGGCTAGCTGAGTTACCTGAATATCATGACACAATAGCAAATTCATTCAGATTTTTGATCAGATCACAATTTGATACAGAATGTGTTGATGGATCGTATAGAGATAAAAGAAAAGGAGCATTCCCATTTTCAACCAAGGAGCAAGGATATACAGTTAGTGATTGTACAGCCGAATCTGTCAAGGCAATAATCATGGTTTTGCAGTCTAAGCATTTTAAAGATGTTCATGATTTATACGACGTTGGAAAACTAGAGGATGCAATTGACGTCTTGTTAAAACTCCAAAATGTTGGGCCATTTGAGTTCGGTTCCTTTTCAACATATGAGGTTATCAAGGCTACTCCATTGTTAGAATTACTCAATCCAGCGGAAGTGTTTGGTAATATAATGGTTGAATTTCCGTACGTTGAGTGTACGGATTCTTCTGTTTTAGGATTAATTTATTTTCATCAATATTTTGATTACAAATTCGAAGAAATAGAGATAGCAATTGAAAGAGCAACTAATTACATTACAAAAGCCCAAAATCTAGATGGATCATGGTATGGATGTTGGGGAATCTGCTATACATATGCTGGTATGTTCGCTTTAGAGGCTTTATCTGAGGTTAAACAATACTATTCCAATAGTATAACTGTGAAGAAGGGTTGCGACTTCCTAGTTTCTAGACAGCTGGAAGACGGTGGTTGGGGAGAGTCTATGAAAAGTTCAGAAACCCATACTTATGTGAGTACAAAGGAATCTTTGGTCGTTCAAACGGCATGGGCTGTGATTGGATTGATTTTGGCTAAATACCCTAATAAAGATATTATCGAACGAGGTGTAAGATTGATAGCTAACAGACAACAGGCAAGTGGTGAATGGTTGTTTGAAGAAGTTGAAGGTGTTTTCAACCATTCATGCGCAATCGAATATCCAAATTATAAATTTTTATTTCCAATTAAAGCTTTAGGGTTATTTTCTCAAAGCTTTGGCGATCTGAAATTATGATTTATGTTAGCTTAAAATTATTCTTATCAAAAAGTAAATGCGTTCTACTGAAGATATATAGTAAAGTAATATAAAAAAAAAAACCCCCGTTAGTTTATTGGATCCTATCCAATTTTCTTCTCAACTTCTGAGTATTACCAACCAAATTCTCGACATATGAAGAAAATATATGATTATCATTTTTCAATTCTTCTTCTTTCTTATTCCAACAACTTAACAGACGTAACAAATCATCTCTAATTTGACCTAGTTCGTGTAATCGTGTTCGCAAATCTTCTTCGTTCAATGAAGCATAATAAGAAAATGGTTGCAATTTTGAAAAATAAGATTCTAGAGTTATACTTGTGTTGGTTAACAAAGAGTCCTTATTGTCAATCTTTAAGGAATCAAATTGTGGAATTAGCTTAATCAATTCATCTTCGCTTGTTCTATTTAAAGAATTTGTAGTTTCATCGTCGTAAATATTTGACGATAGTTTCCTTGTAGCTTGAGAAGTACTTAATTCGTCCAAATCAATGGGTATCTGTAAAGTTAAATATAATTGCCTTTTTATTAAAGACTTTCTCCAATTAACCTGTTTAAGATTTGTAGGTTCTTGCGTTAATCGATCATAAACAGTTTCAGCTCTTGGATCAAGCCTGAATTCATTTTTAGTTGAAGATTGTTTCAAGTGGGCTGGGGTTCGAAGCAAGTCATTTAATAATGAGTTTATTTGATCTTTACTTTCGTCAAAGTTTCCATTGAAGATCAAAACATTTGGGTCTAAAGGAATTGAGGTTACTTTGACTTCGGACTCGATTGTTTCAGGTATTGGAGTTGCTCCATTTGATGTCGCTTCATTTGTTTGATCATGATTTTTTTTCAATTCTTCAAAATCACCAAAATCCTCATCTTCTTCTTCAAATTCCCCAAAATCATCTTCTGAAATGCTATGATCTGTCATGTTACTTTGATCTTCGTGGGCTAATGTCGGCTTGTCTTTTTCCAGCTGAGTAGTCTGAGTACCTTCAGTAATCATTTTTTGATAATTTCCCGGCTCTTTCTTTAGAGATGGTTAATGTACTAGCAATTGTCCAATAAATTGAATTCGTAAGCGTGAAGCTAGTCCCAAGCCCGAAAAAATACCAAAAGAAACACATGTCTTTATCTGAGCTAGATACCAAAAAAAATATTATAACAAATAAAAATAAAATTGCGGCTTCTGAGGATTGAACTCAGGACCTTCAGATCTTCAGTCTGACGCTCTCCCGACTGAGCTAAACCCGCTTTCCTTGTAATTGTAAGGGATCTGGAGATAAAGGATCTGGATTTTGGGTTCACATTTGGAGATAAAGTGGAGATGAAGTGGAGATGAAGTGGAGAAACATGAAATAGGGAAAGTCGTGTTAAGTTCTTTTATTGTAATTGCATTTTGATGTTAATTGTTTGAGTTTTAGTTATTTTATTATTTTAGTATATATATGGGAGTTATTCCTCATAATTTGTTATTTGTATAATGTGTATCCTTTGGAGTGGAATCTGAATAGAAGTTATTACACACTAATATTTTGAATATAGACTTGGACGTTTGAAAGCCAGGTTTTTAATTGATAAATCAGATAAAAGAAACATAAGGATTATCATTTGGCTAATCCCTTATAGTAATTTAAGAAGTTAGGTTGATGATAACTCTCATAATAAACCTTGAATCGATCTCTAAATACTTAGTATCTAAACACCTTAGAAATTAGGTAATAATTTGTTAATTGTATTTCTTCCTTGATTCCACTCAAGATAAACTTGTACAAACTATGTAAACTATATATAAATAAAACTCAAAATAAAACTTTAATTAAGATAAATGAACAAGTTCATTTACCTTCCTAATTAGGAAGGTCACCAACTCCGGTCTATCCTAATTCCTTACATGTAAAAATAAGCAGGATCTGAGTCTTCAGTCAGCATTTTGAGATAAAGTAAAGGAAAGTGGAGAAACATGAAATAGGGAAAGTTGTGTTAAGTACTTTTACTATAATTGCATTTTTATGTTAAGTATTTGAGTTTTAGTTATTTTACTATTTTTATTATTATCGGAAATAAGTCATCACATTCCATTATCATTATGATAATATGCGTGTCTTATTACATTGTTACTGTATATCATTATTGTTACAAATTACAGGTTATAGGTCAGCCATGTTTCAGGATCATCCATATTTCCAACTAATTAATATTTCTTAACTTTCTTTTTCTTAATTAATTTTTTGTATAAAAGGTGAAGTGTTTTCCCAATTTAATTTTTGTGTAATATATAGATTTTTAAGAGAGAAGATTATCGTTTCTATTATTCAAAATTCTAAGATCAAACTTATAGTCAATTAAGGTATGTTAATTCATACTACCTACTAAAGGAGTAAATATCCATGGTTGAAAACAACGGTTACATTCTAGTTCCCAAGATATCATATCAATAGAAGGTATATGCCCCCCGTTGTTGGATAAATAATTGACGGAGATTTATCTCTCTTACTCCGACAATTATATATATGGGAGTTATTCATCATGATTTTGTTATTTTATAATGTTTACCTTTTGGAGTGGAACCTGAATATAAGTTGTTACACACTAATTTTTTGAATATATACTTGAACGTGTGAAAGCCAGGTTTTAATTGAAGAATCAGATAAAAGAAATACGGATTATCATTTGGCTAATCCCTTATATTTTTAGTGAGTCTGTCTAGTCTTGAGTATTTTGTATACTAGTTAATCTTGATCTGGATACTTATATATTCTCGTGCTTATTCTAGAAGGCTTGTAATGTAATTCAGTATATTATTAAAGTAATCTAATATAAAAGTCTTAAAAAATGTCTTATCCTCTAGTTTTCTTTTTGAGTTCTGTGTCGGAGTAAGAAAAATGTTTTTTTGTCAGTATTTATCCAAGAACAGGGGGGAGACATATACCTTCTACTGATGTGATATCATTAGAACTAGAATGCAATCGTTATTTCCCAACCATGGATATTTACTCCTTTGATCAGTATTATGAATTAACATACCTTAATTGCCTAAATGTTTGATCTCAAAAGTAAAATGTATTTAACTTGAGATTTGGGTGATTGAATCGATGATCCCCCATTCTATAATATCTATATACTACACAAAAATTAAGTCGGGAAAATACTTCACCTTTTATACAAAATCTGTAAAAGAGAAAAGGTTAAGAAATATTGATTAATTCGAAACGTAAATGATTGTGACACTAACAACAGCAATTAACAATAATTCTAGCTTTGCAATAATTGGTTGAACAATTAATTTGAATAAAATAATAAAAAATCATAAGATGGGATGGAGGATTCACACACAGCTTCTAATGCTTTGATCTAACATCTCTTCTTATGTACTATTTTAATATTAAACAAATAAAATATTAACCTTAATCATTATTGCAGATTATTTATATTATGACATTTGATGTCACAATTAAACTCTTCTTTGACGAGGATCTGAGGTACTTGAATTCAGCCATAGACAGTATTAGAAACGCTGATTGATTATAATGTACCTATCTATTTATCTGGTAACTCTGGTTTATATTCCCACCCTTTAGCAGAATAAGAATATAAATCACTCATATCCATATTAACTGTCTTTTAATAAAGAGAAATATAGAAGTGTATATATTTCTATATAATAGGGAATAAATTAAGTTAATATATAAATCTGTTCTCTAAAAAATTTCAAATATCTTTTTCTAAAGTCTTCTTTAACAGCCAATGGGTTCATAATTTCATCTGAACAGGTATATTGCAAATCAATGAGATAAGAGGTTTTCTGTTTAGATTTCCATAGGTTTTGAATGATGCAGGATTTCTATAATGGTAGCCTTTTGTCGGATTTTAAAATCTCCTTTTGATTAATGGTATTTGGAATAACAAAATTTGGAATCCTGATGATCAAAGTTTTAGTTTCTACTTTTTCTGGAGATATTATGGTTATGATGTTTTGAGGAGAGAGAGATTTAAAGGTTATCAGTGAAAGTATATGGGAGAAGAAAGAGATATCCTTTTGTTCTAATCTACAGCGAAGGTTTTTAAGATTTAATACTGATTACAAGTTATTGACTCTATTTTGCTTATGAAACATAGTTTATCTGTGTTACAAACCTAACGATTATTTATAACAACAGTCGATAACCTTGCCAGAAGATTGCGAATATTCAAAAGTAAGCCCACACCATATTCGACTCTCTTCATTACCCCCACATTTATTTAGTAAAGCTAACCATAAATTCATTAGAATTTCTTTTATAAGACCAGTGGACACATGGACACTATCTACTGCTGGTTCGCATTTTTTGCAAAAAAAATTTATAGGCCTTTTTTTTCACATTGTAAATATACATATATTCAATAACGAGCAAACTAAAAATAGGGTTAAAAAATATTCAAACAGAAAATATAAGAAAGAGACTAGAACAACATGAAGAAGGGTAAAAAAATAAAGTGAACTATTTAACAAAAGTAAAAGACAGTACAATATAAAGACAAAGAAAACAAAACAAAAAGGAGAAAATATTCAATGAGTTAAAGGAGAAAAATGAAGGTGACCAAAATACAAGTGTGTGATGACTATTAACAAAAAAAATAAGGGAAACAAAGGAACACAATAAACGTCAACTCATCATTTCTTTTTCTTGAAAAGTCCACCAGCAGTACTTAAAACTTTACCACCAACTTTACCAACTCCACCAACACCGGATCCAATTACTTTTCCTCCAGCACCAAACACTTTACCAGCACCATCAACAGCTAAACCACCAACATTTGGTAATTGTTTTTCAGCAGACAATAAAGTATGATACTCAGGAGAGAAAACATATTGGACAGTGATAGTACCTGCAGGTTGATCATTTTCATCACTTAATTCAAAAACACGTTCTTCCCAAGCTGAACCAGTGAATGGATTGAAGGAATCTAAAGGCACAAAGACATCACCTAATTCATCATCTTGTTCAACACCAAAATCCCAATCATTAACTTTAAATCTCAAAACCGATGAAGTTCTGTGATCAACATCAAATGAACATTCTTCATTCCACTCTGGATCTAAAGTTTTTTTGATGGTCTTTGATTTGAACTTTTCTTTACCATTCAAGTAAACTTTAACAAACGGATCTGATTTACCATTGGAATCACCAGCAGGCAATCCATTAGCTTTAATAATTCTTAACGATAATTTACCTGAATTACCAATCGAGTCAGCTGGAGGTAATTCATTCATCAAAACTGGAATCCATCTTGTCATAATCTTAATTTTGCAAGAGTCATCACCGATCTTCATGATTGAAGGTTTCATATAAGTAAATTCAATCAAGTCTTTAGTTGGAATTGTAATTTCTTTAATACCTTGTTTTGAAATATTTGAATGCTTATTTTCAGTGAACTTTATAGTGACGGTGGAATATTGATTCATTTCTTTAATCATACAATCCCCAGTAATGTTAACTCTGCCTCTATTAGGACCCACCTTAGGTGATTCAAAAGCAGCGTAACCAGATTTATCAAAGAAAACTTGTAAATAACCATCTCTAGGGAAAACACCATCCATTATAGAGAATACACAAATACCAGCATCATATTCAGATAATTGAGTGATTGGCAAATTGATTTTAGGTTTGGAATCTTCAGCAAATTCATCTTCTGGATTAGCAGAGACGGCAGTGGTGACTTTTTTGGAGCCATTTTTAAAAGAAGATAATTCAGCTTCAGCTTGAGCAACAGCAGCAGCTGCTTTAGCCTTAGCATCAAGAACAGCTTGCTCTTCGCTAATATCTTCTGGAGATTTAACAGGTAAAGTAGGAAAGAAAGCTAAACTATAAGTAACAAAACCATGAGGGCCTTTCTTTGGATGAATTAAGGCACCCTTTTTAGCTTCATCCATTGTAGTTTCAATTGGTTCACCCTTCTCATTGAAATCAATAAATTCATTTAATCTCACTTGGAAAGAACCTAAAGTTCTATCAGGGGTTGATCTTTGAACATCCATTGCTTCAATAGTAATTCTTTGATTAGGAGAAGAAATTGGAACAAACATTGATTCATAGAATTCAGGTTCAGTAGTTGAGTCATGAGACAAAGTTCTAGCTCTTTGTGCACCATTGATCATAATTCTAACATAAGGATCAATAACACCAATTTTCTCCAAATTAATTAAACCTTTAGCCTTTTCAATTTCAATACGTAAAACACCGATTGGTTCTGAATAGCCCATTGAACCAGCAACACCTGTCAATTCAACAGAAGACCAATTACAAGTTAATTGAACTTCACCAAGACCTCTAGCACAAGTAAACCAATTATTACCAACATAAGAGGCATCAATAATATCTGTTAAACGTAAAGTTGTGGAACCAACAATTTTCTTAGCTTTATTATTTTCTCTAATTAAAACACGAACTTTAGATTTGGATCTATCAGTGACAATATCCTCAACATTCAAATTATAAGAAGCTTCTTTGGTACCTTTAACACCACCTGAAGTTAATTTTAATTCATTATTGAAATATAATTCAGTAATAATTGCTTCAGGCTTTGACTCATCTTTTGAAAAAGATCTAGCACCTAATAATTGTAAACTAGCAACACCTGTATTTAAGTCAGGAGGAGCAGTATAAGAACCATCAGGTAATTTTGAACCTTGTAAAGTCTTCATAAATTTCATATCAAAAGTGATTTGTCCAGCTTCTTTATTATTTCTCAAGATTGGAAGAGTAATATTCTTTAATTCACCCTTTTCCATAATTTCATCTAGATCAAACAAAGTGGCACCCATAAATTTATCTTTTCTACCATCAGATTCATTTTCATCATATAAAACAATTGCTAAAGGTTCAGCAGAAGATTTTAACATAACATTAACTTTTTCATTAAAAACTGGATCAGAAGTATCAGGAATAACTTTAGTTTTAGTTAAAACAGTTGAACCAAATCCAAAAGTAAAGTAAGGATCGATTGTATTATTAAAAGTGTCAGCACCCTTCAAATCTTTTGCTTCTCTAATATTCAATTCTAAAACACCTAAAGCACCATTCATACCATTACCATTCAACATTTGTTCTAAATTCAATTCAAAGGATAATGGTGCAAATAACATTGGACCAGCATATTTAACAATCATTTCATTGATAAACATAAACAAACCAGGGAAATTTAAAACTTCCCAAGAAAAGATAGAGTCACCACCAATTGGTTTACAAATGAAATCGAATTTAGGAGGATCTTCTAAAGAAACATTAACAGTTTGAATGTGAGGAAAATTACTCATCATTCTTAATCTAACTCTGATTTTAGCACTAAAAGAAGCACTTGAAACGACAACTGGAATAGTTAAACCAAATAATTTAGCTTTAATAACAATATTTTGATTAACATTATTTTTCAATTGTTTAACAGTTGAATCTTCAAGGGCATTTGGAGTGTAAGAAACCCACCAATCCATCACTGTAACATCATCAGCTGTTCTACCTAAAGTTCTAACTTTATCAATTCTTGGAGGTTTAGTACCAACAGTAAAAGTAGCAATCCAAATTTGTTTAATGAAAGCAGGGATTGGTAAACCAGCCATAATTGGGTTTGCAATATCACAAACCATTCTAGCAGCCGTTGGTTCTAAATGAATCCATAATTTATCCATAAAAACATTAAGCCAATCCATTGATTCAAAATCATCTTCAATTTTGTTAATTGAAAATTCTCTTTGAGCCTCTATTCTAATCTTATGTCTATACTTTCTAATTGAAGTACGATAAAACACTGCTGTTATAACAGTGAAAAAGAAAACAGGACCTAAAGAAAATCTAAATCTTCCAAAAAGCCAAGAAAAGAATGCACCAAAAATTAAGATACCAACAGTATGATACCAATCACCATAAGCAACTTCAGGTAAATATTCTTCCAAAAAAGTCGATTTAGTTAATAAATCCATAATTTCATCAGTTTTAGTCAATTCATCACCATCTTCAAAACCAGAAACTTCTTTCCAACCTGCAAATGCAGCTTCATGGGGTAATCTTTTTTTGGCTTCCAATTCTTTTGCTTTCTCCAATGATTTTTTATCAATTGATTTAGTAACATTACCAGCTAAATTCAATGGTTCCAGACCAGGAGCCATTGTAGTTCTAGATTTTTTAACAGTCTGTGAAGGAACTATTTCTTGTTTTCTAGTTCCTGATGATTCTGTAGTATTTGTTGCAAATCTTGTTGCCTTTTGAGATGAAGGCAGAGGAACCTCATTATTGTTAATAGGTTTAGACATTGGTAACTAAAACAAAAAAAAAAACGTTAATGTTATGTTAGTATAAGCATATAATGATACTATATAATCTTAAATCATTTTATGATAATAGGTAAGACATGACAAACATACACTTGTCATAATTCAAATTAAATATAATGAAACCTTTAATATTGATACTTTGATATCGTTGTCAGATGAATAATGAGCACTAAATTAGTTAAATGATATTCTGTTTTTGGTAAAATGAAAAGTAAACCAAAACGGGGCAAAGTCTATAGTAAAGAGAGAGGAATTTCAGTTAAATAAAAAAAAAACACAGATGAATTGAGTCAAAAGGTACAACACAAACTATTTAAAGTGATAGTAGGGAATAAACAAAGACTTTGATAATAATTCAATAAAGAAGCAAAATATTGGAAGGAGGAGTATTAGTTAGTTTTTCAAGTTGTTTGCAATTGCAATTACTGCACGGTAAACATGAAATTCACAGTGGCGCAGGGTGTACGGATGTATTAAGTCTCGAGGCTCAAAGGGGCGGGTTTAATGGCTTGCTGCGTGCGCCACTTTCTTCCCTGAAAGAAGATTTGATCAATATTTGATCTTCTTTGGGCACTATTGAATTTTTTCTTCATAACACCGACTTGATTATAGATGATCATTAATGATCATTAATGATTATTTTAACTTTTTAAAATGCTTTACAAAGTTGACAGAATCTTTGATAAAGGTGTAGCAAATCAGCTGCTAAGCGTGGAACCCAGCTTCGGGTTTCTGATTGGCCCATTTCGAGTATTTAGACGCCGTTTTTTTAAAGGCATCGCACTTAATCATCTTACAAGACTTGATATTTCAATTCGTATTTATTTAAGAATTACTGGAGATTTACTGGAGAATATATCATAGTAATAGTGATCTATACTCATATATATCGAATTCATTGATCTAGATTCTACTATAACTTGCAAACAGAAACTCTAAATCATCGTCACCTAAGAGTCTCATTTTATGTATGGAAATCAATTAGCCGGGCAAGTTTTCAAACTCTCATTTTATTTTCATGAAATAACTAAAGGGAACAGGGGATACAAGAGTTAGTCTGAATTTTTTTAGTGGTGAACAGTCAATCAGATGTCTCATGTGATACGAGTATTTTAGGGTATATAACTTTAAAAACTTTACTCAAAAAAGTGATATATTCTGAAGAATTTTTTCAATTGATAAAGAAGAAGGAAATTAGGATTTTATGCATTAAAAAACAAATTACGAAAGGAACCGAACAAATAACGAATCTTCGTACTAAAAAAAAATAAAAAAAAAATTGGAATAAACCTATATTTAAACTTAAATACCGTAAAAAACAAGAAATTATTCTAAATTATTCTAAAATATTATATTAGTATCAACTATGTGATAATAAATATGACATATGTGATATCCATTGAATGGCTGAAAGTGCCATATATATGCATTATTGGAGATCCATATCAAAAATTAAATTAAACAAGTAGCAAAACGGCTACAACAGCTAAAACCAAACCAACACCAAACTTAGAGCCAATACCTATCCTATATAAAACAACATCATTATCAGAAAATTTTATAGCTGGACCAAAACCGGCACCATTAATTGAAGAAGTTGAAAAAGATAGTAATTTTCCTGATGAAGAAGATTCATCATCATTAAGATTAAGAGACGTTGTAGTTACTGAAGGATCAATCACTATAGAAGTTGGTAGTGATATAGTATTATCATCTTCAATGGTAGCATCTCTAGCAATCAGTCTACGATTATTGTTGTCAAAGGGGATATCATGTGCTAGAATATGATATGAATGTAATAACAAGACCAATGAAAATATAATTGTAACAGATAATTTAATCATCTTATATAGTGGGATTATACGTATGAACTACTCCAATATGTAATCTGAACTATATTTTTGAAAATAAATAGATGGGATTGTTATGTTGAAATAGTCAAGAAGAATCAATAGTTGTGTTTTATTGGATTAGATTGCTTTACTTTGTGCTACCCTTTGATATTATGTCAAACACAAAATAACTAATTTGGTAAATAAATAATTGTGCAATGAAGCATTAAATTGAATCAAATGTCAAAAAAAATTGCAACAGTCTATTTAATACAATCAATAAAACGAGATTCTTAAGAATATATATACATTTACATTATTTAATCTTTTTCTTTATTATCCATAAAAATGTCCCAAATTGTCTGATTGGAGAAAGTCTGGACTCCTTTGTGGCCACTAAGCACGCAATCCGGATTAGGCAACAATCACTATAGCTTAAATAGTCATAAAATGCTTGATTTTAATTTCCGGATTATATCCGGTGTAAACTTAACTGCCGGACAGTCTCCGACTTATCAGCCGAGAATTTAAACGCCCAATTAATCAAAATACGACTAAAAATAGCTTTTTTCGTTTTTTTTGTTTTGTTTAATAAATTTAATTTTCTAAATTATCTTTATTTCTTAAATTATTCATTTACTCAATAGATCAAAACAAATAAATCTGTCTTATTTTTCTGTAACAAGTTACTAAATTAGCTTATCATCCGATATGACTTTTCAAGATAATCGGTTGTCAAAATTTGTGGAAAGCAACGCACGGACCCTTAATCTTTATTAATACTAATTTAAAGTAAGAATTTTCAAGGATAAATTTCACAGATAAGCGGATAATTTTACAACTGAAGAAGTTAATAGAAACTAAAATTACGAAAGACTTCAGTCTCACTAGAATAAATACCCAAATGTCGGTTTTTATATAGGAATTAATTGAATAATATTATAGAATAATCAACATCATCGTATTATTAATAGAATTTCTTTATTTCAAATAACGCCTTAACTAATTTGTTATTTGTCATTTCCTTCTCATTATTTTATGTTGTACAGTGGAACACATCACCAGTTTAAATAAAACCGGTTTTGCCAGGTGAAAGAACAATTTGTTTTTGTTTTTTTTAAAGTCAATTTACGAATCCAATTATTTTTTTGCTTTATTTTTATCTTTTTCTTTTTAAATCAATCAAAAATTTTCTTTTTTTAGTTGCCATCATTCAAGGCCATTTATTTATTTTAGTATCTAGATTTAGATATGATATAGGTTGTTCCTTCATTAAGAATAGCACACAGATGGATCTGGAGATTGCATTAGATGTTTAGATAATGTGATATTCTATATAAATTAAAAGGTATATTTGATAGTATCAAATTTATGAGATAGATGATAGACAGAGACAGAGACAAACTGATACGGAAACGGAAATAGATTCATAGAGATTTAGACAGATTACAGACGACAGATGACAGATGAGAGACAGATCACGGACAGATTGATAAGGGTGCGGGATTGCTTAAATAAATTAAACAATTGATCATCCCTATTTTTTTTGTTCTTGTTTTATTAAAGAAATAAAATAAAGTACAAGGAATTGAATTATTGCATGATGGTTGCTTTGATTTACTTTACTTGCATCTTTACTTAATTTTAATTATGTTCCAAATGCCCGAGAATCTTAATTAGTAATGCTGTTCAGTTGATGCATTACTAAAGTAATGTAAATACAAACAGTTTATGTTATTGTCTTTATTTAAGGTATGATGTGATGTATGATGATAAATATATAATAAAAAAATAATATGAGTAAATATGATGAAACAAATATAGAGGAAAAACTAAAATAAAGTTCATTAATTATAGTAAAATGAAACATGTTTAAAAAACGAAGTATTGAAAGAGAAAAGAAAATGCACCCAATAATATATAGCTTAATGAAAAATGACACGAATAAACAAAAAAAAAAAAACACAAAGAGAATACTAGTAAATAAAAGAAGGAAAAAGCAATAAAAATAAAATAAAAATGAGTAAATTTAGCCCAGTAAAAATAAACAAATAATGGTATAATAAAAGTGGTTATAGTAAAAGATCAAGAATATAAAAAAAACAAAAGTGTAGCTAGCTAGCTAGTTTGATGAAACATTAAAACATCAAAATTAACAGAAAAACGTAGTGCCAGACATTCCTTCGTAACATAAATGAGGAAGATATAAGATAATAATAATACAACTTTAACAAGCAGTAAGTGATATAATAATAGTAATAATAGTAGTAATAATAGTGGTAATAGTAATAGCAACTGTAGTAGTAATTCTACTGTAATAATGACAATTTTTTGAAAACAATAGATAATAATGGAACAAAAGCAAACAAAAAACATAACAAAAAAATGCAAACAAGTTGAACAAAAGCAATCATAATGAATAAAATTTGAATTTAAAACAAATTAAAATCTTCTACCATAAGTATAATCATCACGTAATGGAGGTAGCATAACATCACAAGAAGTTTTTTCATTACTAGTAGTTAAAGGTAGATTCAGTGAAGATTCGCTACCATTAAATAAACCCAATTGAGCTAAACTTGGTAATTGATAGCCACCATTTGAACTACTTTTTAACAGGGGCGAAGATGCCAAAGAAGATGAACCATATTGTGAAACTGTTGGAATTGGAGGTAAGAAAACAGAAGCACAAGATAAAGCTGGAGAACCATTTAATCTAGGTGTTGATAATGGTGACGCATTTAATGAAGTATTTGAAAAAGTATATTTCAATGAAGTAGAATTACCAAAAATATTAGGAGGCTGCAATGAAGATAATTGTGAAGATGATGAATTGTTATTATTGTTATTCAGATGAGAAAAAGTAGCATCAGTTGGAGATCCTAATGACATTAATGGGGTACCAAATGGACTACTTAATGGAGTTTGAAAAGGGGATTGTAATGAAGCTCTTCTTGATTTTTTAAGTGGAGAATCTGACTTCTCAGAATTAATAGATAATCTTTTTTTTGAAATTTGCTCATTTTGATAAACTTTTTCAAGTTCTTGTAAAATTGGTCTTTTTTTAATTTGTTTTGCTTCTTGTTCAGATTCATCATCTAACATTGAAGCAGGGTATTGAGATTTATCAATAACTAAATTATCAAATCTTGGATCTTCACTTGGCCTAACTAACAATTCATTCTGATTATCATTTGAAAAATAAGAAACAAGATGTAATTTTGAACCATTCTCTGTTTTAACAGAAAAAGATTGTTTGACTAAACCAGTTGATTTATAATTAAAATTTGATGATGGTTTAGAAGAATTAGAAAAATTAGAAGAATTATTATTGATTATATTATTATTAGCAGGTTCCATTTCTTTATAACTTAAAAACACACCACTAACTCTTGAAGCACTCCAATCTTTACCATCAGTCCATCTTTTCATTTTTGAAAGATCTTCATCCCAAACAAATATTGCACCATTAGTAACTAATTTAGATCTTTCATAATCAGTTAATCTTCTTGGTACTTTAGGTATTAATTTTTGGGTAGCAGCTTCAAGTAAAATGATCGCGTCTTTTGGGGTAATAATAACACCGTGATAAGATTCCATTTTTTGAGAGGTGTGAGTGTATATATATAGAGGTAAGAAGTAATGAATGAAAGAAATGGGATATTAAATGATAAAGGAAGGGGAAGTGAAGAAAAGAATATAAATCTGAGCTAAAGATATATATTATTCACAATTAATTGGGTGGCAGATAGTAGTGTTTATATAGAAACACGGAAGAATAAGGCAGTTTTGGCAGTTTGGCAGTTAAGTGATGTGGAACTTTAGTTAGTTAATTGAAACGAGACGAGACGAGACAACGAGATTCGACGCATCTTCCGGTGAGACAGAGGACAACACAGCCGGGGGCCACACAGAATGGTTTTACTTTTTTTTACTTTTTTTACTGCTGTTTACATGCTTTGATTTGCTTTGATTTATAAAGTGAGAGATAAAGAGTTACAGAGGTTGGGTTTGGGTTTTTGCTTTTTGCTTTGTGGGACCAATTCAGAGTTGTGACAATTAATGGAATTAGTTAAGTAGTAAATATAGTACTAGAACATAGAACATATTAGTATCAAATAGATAGGTCTCCCATCAATCCATACTGGTTATATGTTTTGGAGATGATGGCTGAGCAGATTTGGAATCTGTGGATTCAACTAACCAAGACCATCAAGCGACATGCTCATTTGTTACTCCACTCCATCTTACTTCTTACTTCTTACTTCTTGAATTTTGACCCATAATCTTTAAGATCAATATCAATATCAATATCAAGGTTCAGATTATCATTAATGGTTATCGCTCTAACTGCGCTTAATCTGCCACAGGGTAAGAACCAGGGTAAGAACCAAAACCCACCAGTCTGGGCACCTCGGAGCGTGGGCTCGGAGAAATGAGGCAAGCCAAGATGTTTTGTTCAGACGAGTGACTTTTTTATCTACAAACACTTAAATTAAGCTTGTCTGGCCAATGTTGTATTTAACCTGGTCTGGTGTTAACGCTTCTTAAAGTTTCCAGTTTTTAAATTTCTAAAACTGGCAAAACTAGGCAAAATTGATAAAAAATTGTGCTGTTATTTCTGTACTATGCTGTATTCTGATGTATTCTGATGTAGTCTGATATTTCGTACTATTTGGTTTGCTTGCTACCTGGTTTTCCTTGCTACCTGGTTGAACAGAAAATGGATTCTCTCTATTGGCTTCCCGAACTAATAACTAATATGACATTCAATCCTCAACTCGTCAATTCATAGTTGTCTACTTCTCTACCATGAATCCCTGAAATCCCTGTAATCCCTGCAAATCAATACACCTGTGCCTATAACCGTCACGATTAAGCTTATTTAAGCTACGGAGCGAAGCCACTACCGAATCCGGAAACCCTGCACCCCGTCCCGCCACAAACCGAAATCCCCGGTCAAAAGCCGGCGCCAAGTAAAACAGACTCACCGACTCACCGACTCAAACAGACGAGTCGGCAGAATTTCATTACAGATTCTGTCAGTCTCATTGGGTGAAAAGGTGAAAAGCTCGCCTATTCCTTACTTTCGGAAAGTTACTTTTATTTACTTTATAATCATTTCCCCATATATATCGTTATGTCTTTATATCCCGTCTTATATTACTTTATTTTACCTTCTTTTTATTTACTTAAGTTAGATAATTTGTTCATTTATGTTATATTATCAATTAACTACGAAATATCTCTGATGATTCCGAATTTGCTCGTTTACGTTTATTCACTTTCACTCCTTTGCCTCAGCCTATCCCACTAATTGCTCAAAACTAACATGACCATATTTAAAAATTTAACTTAATTTAAGCTTTAAATTATAAACTCTAAAAAAACAAAAAACACATTAGTTTCAATAGAACAAATTAAATAATAAACATATCAAATAAATAAACCGTAATAACACCTCCGATCGGGTCTCGGGTCGGACTTAACTTAATTTCCACCAGGGTCCCCACAGTTTTCTTCACAACTTAATTATCCTAAAAAACTTTTAGTTTTCAAAAGTACAGCACAATATTTTGTTATAAATAACTGAATGACTTTAATAATATATTTAACCGAGCTATATATTTAATTTGGCAAGGATTATATATTATGATGTAGATATGCATGGCTCTTCCTAACTAACCGATAATAACGGTTAAATTGAAAAAACAGCTTAGTTAATTAAATCACATTTTAGCTATTTTACGGAACTTATGGGTGCAGTCTAATTAACTTAAACACGGTTATATAAGTTTGAGCAAAAACAAAAAAAGAATAAGAAAAGAAACCAGGCAGGAAAAGGAAATGCCAAATTAAGTCAGGTCAGTCAAGCCAAGTCAAGCAAAACAAAACTCTAGTCGAGTCGTATAATAAATTTATCGCAAAAATTACTCCTCTAAAAATTCTTTTAGTAATTCGTCATTATATCTTAAATATTTCCCATTAATCTCATCTGGGATTCCATTTAATGCTAAATTAGCATAAACTGATCCAGGAACTTGAGGTTTTAATAATTCACCTTTTTCATTTAAATCAGTAAATCTTTTCAAAGCAATTGGATTCATATTTATACCAAATTTTTCTCTAATATCAACTTGCATTTCTGTATCAACAACACCTGGTGCAATACTAACTGATTTCACTAAACCGTTTTCTTCAGTCGATAAACTAGAATTAAATAAATTTAAAGCAGCTTTTGATGATCCATACGCTGACCAAGCATCATATGGTTTTGTTGATGCACCTGATGATACATATATACATGATCCATTACTTTTACGTAAATATGGTAAAGCAAGCTTAGTTAATGAAACGATTGAAAAAAAATTAACATTAAACAAATCTTTTAATGATTCAATATTAATTTCAGAAATATGATTAACTGGATCTAATTTACCAGCATTAAATATAATTGAATCAATTTTACCAAATTTTTTAATTGTTTCATTTATAATAAATTCAATTGTTTCTTCTTTTGTAATATCTCCTTTAATAACTAAAATTTGTGATTTTTGTTGTTCAATTGAAAACTGATTCTTAAATTCTTCAAGTTGATTTCCTGATCTTGCAACTAATACAACTTTACATTCATTGGATTTTTTAATGAGCAAATTAGAAATTGCCAAACCTAAACCACGAGATGCTCCTGTCACAATGATGACTTTAGATTCCATTGTTTGTATTATATTGATTTCAATTGATCAATAAGCTTGCAAACTAGTAAACGAAACTCTTCAACTTGAAACTTATTTTTTTGTGTCGCTCTCCGCTAAACTATTACGTAACCAATATATACACTGCCTTTTTGATTAGATCCTAAGACTAGAAAAGATAAAAGATGTCAAAGCATATATTCATGTTTGAAACTATTCATTCCTTCATTAAACAAGTTATATATACACATGCAAATTGGCATTAACAGGACGTTTATATTCATTTCATAAGCAAGTCTCAATCTGTCACAAGAAATACTTAGAGAAGAAATATAGATAAACTAAGCAATCAAGTAAGATTCAAACTAACTTCAAAACAATATTTAGTTCATCAACTGTCAAATAGACATGTTGGCGAAGTGAATTTATGTCATTTATACCATCTATACTATATTTAATACTTATCATCATGAAATTATTTATTTTGTTCTTTCTGATTTGGTTTCGGATATAATTCATTACACGGGATTTTCAGGGTGTACGCATTTAAACGGACTTAATTCTGATTGAATAAGTTTGATGGTGCCTTGGGTATCGGTTAAATAATATTGAACCATAGTGGTGGTTTTTGGTAATTTAATGAAGTTATTTCCGAGGCACCGCAAGACAAATTAAATAAGTTATATATTTAGTTTTTTGTATGGAGTGGTACAAAATATATAAGTAGTTTAATGTTACTGTGCCGATAAACAATCTTATATTCTGATAATGAAACAATTTCGATTTCAAAGAAGTTATAGGGATCTTCAACAATTCAGCAATCTTCTTTTTAACAAAAGACTTTCAAGGATTGATTTTAAAACAAAATATTCAACTTCATAATTGATAACATCAACTTAAAATACATTATTTTACCAAGCAATGAATTTTATACATGGAAGGAATTTGAATAAATTTAATTAAATTTAAATAAAGTACTGTCAAAAAAAACCAGTTAGGCAAGTCAAAAAGTTTCAACAAAACATTGGAAGGAAACAATTGGTAGTAGACGTTATTGCTGGAAGTGTTGGCAGCTGTCCATACATATATATACCATAGCGATAAAACTTGATACTCCTCTCAATAAATGCCATCTGCAATAATGTATATATTGTAGTGTTTGTAATGTTATGAGTGGAAAAACCTAGTGAATCCGATATTTATTGGAGGTGTCCGGATTGGTTATCTTAACAGGATATATCTCGGACCTTTCGTAAGTTTGTGGTAATTACCTTTGCGCCCAAATTCCCTCACGCCGCTTAATGAATATTGAAGATTATTTTGCGTAGCGTCTCTCTGCCTGTGACTTTGGACCTTAATGTTGGAGATTTCTCTTTAACAGGGGTTCCTACATAGAGTCCTTCAGCTACCATTTACTGTAACACAGTTGGAATGCCTTGTTGTCATTCATTCGAATACTTTACAATTCTTTCAATGATTTGCTCTTTCTAAGTATATTTTTCAATATATATCATTATGTTGTCATTTTTAAAATATGTGGGCTTTTGCTTGATTTGTCCCCAATAGCAGGCTATCTTAAAGCTTTAAGATAAGAATTTACATAAAATATATATAAAATAAGATTGGTATAAACTAATAAGAAGTATAAAGTATAAATGTAAAGGCATATAAAAAGATCAGTAAAGGTATAATCAAAATTACAGGTATACAAAAAGGGTGCATATTTATAAAAATTGATTGGTATGTTTAATAAAATAGAAATCAGTAACAAAATCTAAGTGTCTGTGGTTTGATACCCACGTAACAACCCATTTCAGGGGTCAGCAAATTCAAATCATTGGCAAAACATTCTAGCAATATTCTCTTTAGTCTAAAGTCATACCTATTGTAAGGGCCTATCCTAAGGAGAAGCGTTATTCGTAACCGAACTGTATCCAATACCCAAAACATCTATCTTTTGCAAGACGGTTTCAAAAATTAGTTTTCCATCTGAAACCGATGGTGGAGTTATAACGGGTACGGGTTGGTGAAACTGGGGGAGAAATATAGCCTGGGAAGCCATGGTTGGGGAACAG